>CM042238.1:10430518-10578018 GCA_023566465.1 Cottus gobio | reverse complement strand
TTGAGCCCATAAGGCGTTGGACCCAGAACTTCCAGCTGGTCCGCCGTCAAACCGAGGAGGCGTGAGTGAGTTTGAAGCGCCGAACAGCATCGTGCTGAGTCACATTTTATGAATAACAACGATCAGAAATGAGGATTGCACAAGTAAAACTAAAACACTAAACCTGTGAGATTGCAGTTAGCAATTAGAAACACTTACCTCTAAAAGTAGTCGGCTAGATATATGTCATATAAAAACAACTTCTTTCACCAAATTCAGTTAAGCATAAGAAGTATTTTATATCAAAAATGTATATGACTGGAAAACAAATATCTTAAAATATGAGTTGCTTCTCACTCCCATAATGCTTCCTTTCATCTCCTCTCGTCTTTGTTTTCCGATGCTTGGGAGCACATTGGGAAGATGTGCCTTCTTTTTCGTCAATAAATCCTGATCCTGATCACATGACCAGATGGACAGACACATCCGTAGAACATGGGGGTGGTGTGTGTGTGTGGGGGGGGGGGGAGGGGGTACAGCTGCGTGAGCCAGATCAACAGCTGAACCAGCAGCAGAAGCAGCTCTGAGGAAATCGGCCTAAAAAAAATAATGTGCAAATGTTCTGAATCAAATACACAGCGATAAGACGAGTCAGCGCAGAGAAGTTATTCGTCGACACCTGAAAACCTGCAACATCCACGACTCATCCCCACCCTCCTCTCCCCGGTTGCTCATCTCATCCCATGAAAGCAGGCCAACATCCCACATGCACACACACACAAACCTCCCTCCCTCTCCCTCTCCCTCTCCCTCTCTCTCTGAAGCACTCTGTACTAATTACTCTCCGTTTCCATAGCGATGGGTAGCACCTCTTTTTTTTCTTCTTTTTTTTATCTCGGATAGCCTTTCGCAAACATCACATCGGGCGACCGAGGCGACGGTTTGTATTGTCGGGGTAGATTGTGTCCTGCGGCTATACGCACTCTACATCCGTGCCCAAACTATAGAGAACATATGAAATACTATAATAAATATGCTTTCAAGGGGAGCTTTTTATTATTTATTATTCTAACTCACAAGTGTGTTCTTACCAAATTATATGTCCAAATATCCCACAATGCAAGAGTGCTGCACCCCAATGAGTACTATAACTTTGCTGTTGTAGTCATACATATATAATGTCATATGAGTTATTATGTTTGTTTTCTTTGCTTCCATCCTTCCCGTCGCTGCGTTCTGCCAGAGCAGATGGACCACACATTATTAAATATGAATTGATCAGTGGCAGGAATGGTTCCCTCTCAGCTGTAGGTCTGTGCTGTGGGTGTCACACGTTAGAGTCCATGTGCGTGAGCCATTGGACAGTCACACGTTTCCATAAAGTAACGTGGAAACCAAGGGAGGAAGGGGGAGGAGGGGGAGGATGAGGAAGAGGAGAGGGGAGGGGGAGGAGGCAGTTAACACTAAAAACGGTCAGAAAACTAGCAGGGGTCGTAATTACAGGGGGGATGAAACAACACTGGAATGGTTTCAAGTTGTGTGTGTGTGTGTGTGTGTGTGTGTGTGTGTGTGTGTGTGTGTGTGTGTGTGTGTGTGTGTGTGTGTGACGGCGATGGAGGGACAGAGTGAGAGCGATAGCCTGAGAAAACAAAAAAAGGGGAAATTATCCCGGGGCCTGAGGGGCCCTCGGCTCATTACTCATTAAACACACAGGAATGTCTCTGCGGCGGACGGAGGGATGGAGGCGGACTTTCAAGGACACGTTTGAAACTTCTCATTTAAAGGGTTCAATTTCACCTGAAATCCCACTCATTTAGATTTGAAATTAGTTAATTCATTAATTAAGTTATGGACACATAGGAGACAATAAACAGATTCAGTTGAGATTACACCCCCAGTATACACACATATAATTTTAGTTTATTCTTTCTCACATGCGCACATGTCATACTCATTTGTAACTTAAAGATGTAGTGCAAAATTTCAACATTTAAAAAGGGTTTCGCCCTTTTTTTGCATTGCCTTAATGCCACATTATCATCAATGACCCAGGGTTTTATGAATGGGCAGCAGGAAGCCCTCCCATTGGCTGAGAGTGACAGCCAATCGGGGAGGGGCGTTTGCAACAGAGGTGGGAGTGTATGAATGGACAGGGCAGACATGTTGAGAGGTCAGGGCCCTGTGTGTGTGTGTGTGTGTGTGTGTGTGTGTGTGTGTGTGTGTGTGTGTGTGTGTGTGTCTATAGGTGTGTGTGCCCCACTTCTATACATAGCTGTGGGAAACGCAGGCCGATACAATCGGACCGATTTAGATTAGCAGTCATGGCCACCATGTTTCTCACAAAGGCAGAAACGCCAGAGCAGAGACGGAGGGAACAGGAAGGAAGGAGAGGTGGGGGGAGGGGGGGTGATCACACACTGCTGGTTTAACTCCTCTCTCCTTTCCCCCCACTGCGACACAGGGAGACATTGTTAGGAGGTCTGGATTTGAGGGTGGGGGGGTCCGGGCCAAGCAAAGTTCACATACCTCTCTGCTGGACCACTGCCAGACTTCAGAGGGTATAGGTGGGAGATATCCAGGGAGGAGCTAGAGGACTGGACTCTTTGGGGCCGGCCCCCATTGAACACCTCGTGCAGTGACAGAGTTGTAGCGTGAGACCCCCCCCACCCCCTCTCTTAACGTATTAGCACTATTGTCACTGTAACACAAGCTTCCTGTCGTTTCAGACAGCCAACAGGAAGTCTTCATCTTCTTAACTGATAAAGACTTCCTGTTCTAAAACTGGCACCTCGTTTCCTAGAATCACGATTTGTCTTTTTTTACAGACTGCACTTTCTGTGTTGTTCCTGTGCACCTCCGCAAAAGTAAAAGTGTTTAAAGGAAAGACAAACCGCAGTACATGTGAGGCCCGCTTCATGACCAGCATTCTACTATAAAATGTGGAATATGAAATGTCGGATTCTTAATTTCCCAACTCGGTGGTGTGCAATTTGTCAAACATCATAATGGAGCTGATTCTCACCCCGATGCCTTTCCTTTTTCCAGGACTCCCGTCAGACTTCCAAACAGATGGACGCTCCAGGAAAGGACGGTGGAAGAGTCCATCTGTGGCAGGGAAGATGGTCGCCGCAACAGACGGCCATCTTGGATCCGGCGAGGGAGCGGAGGGACCGTGACCTCTGAAAGGACAAAGGAGAGGAGGGAACGGCACACACCTCCACCTGTAAACGCTCTTTTTGAATGTCTTAATTATTATTATTATTATTATTATACCACTGTTGTATTTTTGGCCGCTTTCTGTTGGGTTCCATTGAAGATGCACTCTTGTAACGTTGTGTGTGTGTGTGTATCACAGTGTAAACATTTTAATTAGGAGGTTTGTATAAATATATATGTATATTCTTAGACACTTCCTCACCTGCATCACATCAGCAGGGGCCGACAGCAGCTCCTCCTCTCCCCGATCCGGCGCCCAGCGTTTGCTCAGTAGTCAGTGTAGATCCTGTGGGGCTGGCAGCAGCTACATCTGGCTACTGGGTCTCCGCTGGCACGCCGTTTCACCAGCAGCGCCCTCAAGTTGTCAGATGCGCCATCGTATTTTCAGACGCATTTGGAGTCCCTTCTCAACACTCTGCTTGTGGTTTCTACCGCACAGCGTTTGAATTTCAAAGAAATGTCTTGAACGCCCCCCACTGCGAGGAGAAAAGCCTCCGACGGAGTTAATCCTCGACTGCATGTAGTTTAGAGGACTTTAATATCAATAGAAATGTTGGGACGTGGGTAAGTTCTGGACCTGGCATTCAGTGTAGGATGCTGTGTGTCGGTCTACAGCTACATTGTCTGCTGGGTTTCAGGCCTTCACTCTCACCAGAGCCCTGTTCTACAAGCCTGTTCCCTATTGTTTGTATTTTCACTGTGAATGATTATGGATAAAAGGATTAAGGATTATGAAACTCGTGGTACGTACGGAGAACAGCATGGATAATTTGACAACGTTGTGTTTATTGACTCATAAAACATTCTTCAAACAATAAAACAATTTTAAATGTCCGTTTCTGTACAATGCTTGCTAAGCAATTTTTATTTATATATAGAAAATGTAAGAGGGAGTTGTGTTAAAATGACAAAACTCCTTCAAATTTAAATGGCAGGTACTCTGGAAAAAAATAACAGCATTCCATCAACAAATATTTTCAAGCAATAAATATGTATTTATAAATAGTGTAAATTTACATCAAGATTAGAAACATAACAAAAAAATCACAAATTAAACTTTATTCCATAAGTCTATGTGCAACCCATTTTCTTTGTGACTTGGCTAGTAAGTTTTTTTTTTTCCTAATTTTTTCCTTTTTTTTACCTAGAAACAAACAAAACGTCATAGTTTTGAAAAGAACAAGACAAAAAGGGTAAAACATAAATCTGTAAAAAAAAAAGAAAGAAAGAAACAGAAGAGAACAAAAAGAAAGATCACTTTAACTCTTCACATTACAAATTTTTTTGGGAGATTTTGCTGTCCAAAGAGTCTTTAAATGACTATCTACCATAGAAAAAGACCAGTTAGGCTAGTGCTCCTTGGAAGGAAAAACTGAACATAATTTTTGGGGAAATTCTATAAATCAAAGCCAACATTTCATCCTGTTACCAGAATATAAAACGTAAAGACGGGAAGAAAGAGAGAGAGGAAGAGAGAGAAAGCTTGTCAAGTCAGTAGTCTTTTACGGGTGGTGTTGCCAGTTGTGACAGTTAACAAGTATCTACAAAACATTTTAAATCACGCATCATGAATCCCACTCCTCCCCCTGGTTCCCAACCGTGTTTTGATTAAGTCCTCCATTAAAACTGGGCTGAACCATTGTCACTAGAGGGGCTGGGAGGGGACGGTAGGGGGAAACCAGTCCTGTCAGCGAGCTCGGTGGCGCCCCCCTGTGGAAGGGCCGGGCCCCAGCACTTCAAAAACAGGTTGCATAGACAGACACACTCGGGCCGCCTCAGCCTCCGGCCGTCGCTATGGAGACCAGCCATAATGGTTTGGGGTGTGGGGTGGGGAGACGGCCTCGGCTTTCCTGAATATCAGAAATGGTCCGCGTATGTAGATGTTCGTTCCGTTTCGTTTTTATTCTTAATACAAGTTCCTGTCCACAGCAGAAGACGAAGAAGAGAGGGGACCGTTGGGGGGTGGGGGGTCCCCTAATGTCAAGACGAAGATGAGTGAAGAGGAGGGGCCTGCGGAGGAAGAGGAAACATCAGGGGAATTAGTAAAGGACTGGAGGACGGCATGTATTCCTTTCACCAAGACGTCTATTTTTCACTTGAATTATGTGGCAAGAAACACAACTTCCACATGCGCACAACGTGCATGCTCAGAGGAAAAACACCCGTCACCTTTTTCCTTATATAACATCCCTGTCTCCTTGTTTGTTGTATCTGTTAAAAGGCAAGTTAAAAGCAGTCACAGGAAACCTGGTGTCAAGTGGAAACATTATAATCTTTTTTTTATATCTCAAATAAAAAAATAAAATATAAGTTCATTGGCTGATTGAATATTTTTGATTCAGATAAATTAAACTATGAATTTCCCTTTGTTTTTGAAGAAACAAGCGCCACTAGCCCCGCCCTCCCTCGGCCTGGGGGACTTACTAATGTGAACTGGTCGTAGACCTGCATCAGGTCCTCCATCCTGTGCTGCTCCAGCACCACGAAGTTGTCCAGCGTGGCGCTGCCCTTCCTGGCGCAGTCCTGGCAGTGGACCACGTGCTGCTTCTTGGAGAGGAGCTCACGGCGCACAAACAGCAGGTTGAACACCTCCACCTGCAGAGCGGGCGCGCGCGCACACACACACACGCACACACACACGCACACGCATGTGAGGGGGCGGCGCCAACTTAACGGCGTCGGTGCCACTCCTACTATATTGTGCCCGAGCTTTAATATGTGAATCTGAGTCTGCAGCGATGATGTCATCAGGAGACAAATGCCTGGAGCTGCTCCACAGCCGGTGAATAACGGAGCAATTTCTGGGACACAATGACGGGCAGACATTTAATTGGACCCATTTTCAGCAAAACAGCCGAAGGCCCTGCATTCAAAAATAATCCCATTAGCGTGGCCATTAATTAGCGGATTAAAGGAGTCGGCCTTTTCATTCAACGTCTGATCGTGCTGTCCGAAAATGAAAAAAAAAAGAAAATGGCACAGCTTGACAACACAGAATCAGACAGGCAGACACAAGACATCTGGTTCTGATCCGACTTGTACGCCTCAGAGTGAAGGACGTGGGAGCCGTGTGAGCCGACTGACCTCACAGATGGTGCAGTAGTGCGCCGGCTCGTCCCTGGTCCGCGGCCGCAGCACCGTTTCCTTGCCGGCCGTGGCCAGTGCCTCCTTCACCCACTGGCACTGCTTCAGCGTCCGCAGCAGGCAGTACCTACGACACGTTAAATAGGTTAGAAAGAGAAGACAACCCACAAGACAACAAACTGCAGAGAGGGGACTCACTTGATCATCTCGAACAGCTTGTGGTCGGACACTTTGATGTTGCGGGCCATGTTCCAGGAGAGGTGCACCATGGGAACCATGGACTTGACACTCTGGAGCTTGTTCCACTCGTAGCGCTCCACAGCCAGCTTGTACTGGTGGGCTGGGAAACACAACAAAAACACGAGTTTACTTGACATAATTATGCGGACAGCTTAAAACAGGTGCACCGGTTATTATGGAAGTGTCGGTGCCATCAACAACAAAATGCATAGACGGGGAATCAAATCCTGCGGTAATCAACTAAAAAGGTCACCAATCGGCAGAGAAGCACTTCAAATATCACAGTAAAAGGTCACCGTATCAGACATCCTCTCTGTAACACAAGGCAGACATACTGCTTCTTTAATCGCATCAAAAGGACGTGAAGGATCGGGCGTCGTACCGGTGAGGGGGCCGACGTTCCAGGCGATGTTGTTGCACCAGCCGATGGCCTGCACCCAGTGCACGGTGCCGGTGTTGAGCCACACCAGGTCGCCCGGGCGCTGGATGAACCGGTAGACGGGCACGTCGGCCTCGTACAGGTCCTCCAGGTTGGGCCACCACGAGCCCATCAGGAAGTTGATGTTGTTTCTGGGGCAGGAGAGACAGTCGGGGGTGAATACAGGAGCCGAGGGGATGAGGCGGCCATCTTATGTTAAACGTGTCCGTCTTACTTTTCACAGAAGTTGCTCATTACTCCCCAGTAGGGCTCCGGCACCGCAAACCACTCGCAGTCTCCTGGTCCGATGTTGATGTTGACGGCACAGAAGTTGTTGTGCTCCTGGTGACCTGGTGGGGGGGAGGGGAGCGGGGACAAGACCTCTTTGAAGGGGGGGAGGCACAAAACTGTGGCGCTCATTTGTCACCTGGTAGGAGGATTGCGTACTGACCTGCTATCCTGCTCCCGGGGACCTTCATGTAGAGCTGGACGGTGTTCATGCCCAGGATGGTGTGGCCCACGTGGCTCAGCAGGTTGCCGGCTGATACGACGCGAGCGAAGGCCGGCAGCTTGCTGAGCTCCTGGAGCTGCTGTTTCCACCTGGAGGAGAGGGGGGTCATAAAAAGGCTTTCCGGAGCGTCCTAAAAAGAGCAACGCATCCAGATCTGTACTCACTTCCTCTCGTCCGACACGTCGATGTTGGTTCCGAACTTGATGTGCTTCAGGGGTCCCCTTCTTTTGCGTGCGACGCTGAAGACGCAAAAATAAATCTACAATGAGCAACACAGTTAATAAATCTAAATAAAAGTAAGTAAAGAGAAAACCCATTCAGTACCTCTCTGCTGATGCGGGCTCTGTGTCCGACGGCTCCTTGAGGGATTTCTTCTCATTCTCCTCCTGAAACCCACAAAGAAACGCATGAAGCCAGCTGCACGCTACTGGTAGCCATAAATGTCAAAAAGGTTTGGTTTCCACGGATGAAGCACAACTGACCCGTAGGGACTCCTGGAAGGAGGCAGCCTGATACTGGGCGTATTTGGCGATGGTGGTGTGGGCGCGGGCGCTTTCGCAGCGCCACATTTTCTTGGTGCCGGCCGGGTCCCAGTTCTCGTCGGCGGGCTGCGAGAGCTGCGTCCAGACCTCCACCAGGTGCTCCGGGTTCGCCTCCACCAGCGTCTTCGTGGAGAACAGGCCCAAGTCTGCGTGGACACAGGAGAATTAAAAGAACAATGACGGTCTTTTGTCATCGATATAGCTTCTAACAAGCTGTCGACCAAAGCATTTACCCAGTTTGAGTGCTCCCGCCAGTCCTCTGATGACAGTGACAGGGTTGGAGGGGTTTGTGCAGAACTGGTGCAGTGGGGGGAAGAACGCGTCCCTCTTGTTCTCCAGCTGGTCCACAGACAGGAAACAGGAAGTTAAAGGATATCATATAGCACTACGACCACCTGCTTTAATGAACAAGACTCATCAGGTCAACACGAACAGGACGTTTTAAAAAACAAAACAACTGCTGCCAAACACTTTGTAAAAGAAGTGGCTTGCAGGCCTCTGCAGGTGATACTCACATAGATGCTGGGTGTGGGGGGGTTGAGCTTGTCTTTGGGCAGGGCTGGTGAGGGTGGAGGGGGCAGCCGGGGCGGGGGGCACTTGTCGAGGAGGATGCTGCTGTTGGAGAGGCCATTCCTCCCCAGGTTTCTGCACACACACACACACACACACACACACACACACACACACACACACACACACACACACACACACACACACACACACACACACACACACACACACACACACACACACTTAAGTGGGAGCAACACGGGGCATAGAACACAGATCACAAAAGAAACAACATCGCCGACCGGAAAACATCGATAACTAAATCCATAATCGGCGGTCCATTTAAATGGATAATAAACGACGACGCGGCAGGTTTGACAGATTCTGTGTATAAGTAATGGGGTTGGGGGGAATTCATGCAACCAAACGGAGGAATATTCCACTGAATAATCTGTGCTAAATAATATCTGCATGGCAACAAGACTGCCCAGTAGCCTTCGGTGTTGTTTACAGTTACATAATGGTTTGCCTTTTGTTGTGTAGTTGCTCTGGAATTCCACTGGGGGGAGCCAATCTTCAACACAAACACACCGCTTAGCTGATGCCTCCCTCTCATTGGAACAGAGCAAAAGCCTTTCAACTGACACAGCTCACAAACCAAAAGGTAGTAAACTTCAGGCCCACAGCATGAAAACAAACATGCAAAAAAGATATATTAAACAGTAGAGTCTTCTTTTCTATCCATGATAAAAAATAAAAAACTGCAGAACGCAGCATTTAGTCTTCAAACATTGCATGCAATGTGTCATAAGTGTATTTCTTAGCAAATGCAGACATCATCAGGCTTCAGACCTCATGCACAAGCTGAAGCAGTCACCCTGGTCAAGTGTGTTAGGACGCTGTAAACACACGCTGTAAATCTGGTGGAGCTCCTAAAGCCTTATATATTATATTGCTTTTGTCAGCACTGCGGCTTACTTGCCAAGACCGCCATTCCTGCCAAGAAAGGAATTAGAATTAAACAGGGCCGATGCATACTGCGGCCGAGTTCAGTCTCACCTGCAGGCCTTCAGCACGTCCGTGGAGCTGGGGTAGATGGATATGGAGGACGAGGAGGAGGAGGAGGAGGAGCCGTGTCCGTGTGGCGGCGTAGCTTTGAGACTGGTGACGGCGGGCGGCTCGGCCTTCAGTGGGCTTTGCGAGTCCTCGGATATGCCCCCCTTGCCGTTGCCGTTCACGGCCGGCGCAGCGGACGTGGCGGCGGAGGTGGCGGGGCTGTGGGCGGCGGTCTGGGTGTGCTCCGAGGACTTGGGTGAGGGCGTGGCGGTGGATATGGCAGAGATGGGGGAGGAGGTGGCCGAGCTGCCATGTGCGTGGGGGGTGGAGGGCAGGACGGCCGGGTGGATGTTGTTGACTTTCTTGTGGGACTCCGTCGTGGTGGACGCCGCCCCTTGCGGCGGTCCCTCGCCCTCCACGGGGCCCTTTCCCCCTGCCAGCAGGGCAGATAGTCTAGGATTGTCTGCGCTAAGGCTCGGCTTCTCGCCCCCCTCTGCCCCCTTGCCACCCCCCGAGAGTACGTGATTGGCCAGGCCGTCGGCGGGCGTCCGAGGCGACGGCGCCTTGCCCTCGGCGGCCCCGTTGCCGAGCTTGCTATCTTTGGTAGCGGACGCACCGGGTGCTGCTCCACCTGAGGTAGAGGGGTGGGGGAGGGAGGGCGGGGACGGGAGGTGGTTGTGGGCCTGCTGTCGCGGCGACGGGGCGCTCGTGGAATGTCCAACCTGATTGTTGGGGTGCACGGGGGCGATGGAGGAGTTGGGGGTCTGGGGGTGAGAGGGGGTCCCCTCACTACTGGAGCCCGTCGCATGTGGACCACACCCCTTCTGAAGCCCCTGGGAGGAAGAGGAGAGCAGCGTTAGACGGGAAGCAGGAAGCAATGCTCACAACATTTATTGGCCAGGTGAGATACCTGAGGATCCGCGTGTGGATCGAGGTGCTGGGACTTCTAATAGTTGGGAGCCCTACCCTTTTCTACTCGTACACGTGCTGCCTGCATATCTTGGCTCAGCACCAGGCACGAGGGTAAGTGCCTAAGAATCCTTGCATGCTTTCATTTACAGCCCCGTGGGAGGGATTTCACAGATGACACCACTTGATGGAGTCAAGCAGGTCAGTAGGATAAAAGAGAATTATCCATTTCTAAGCTGAGCAACACACACCACACACACACACACACACACACACACACACACACACACACACACACACACACACACACACACACACACACACACACACACACACACACACACACACACACACACACACACACACACACACACACACACACACACACACACACACACACACACACACACACACACACACACACACACACACACACACACACACACACACACACACACGGGAGCGACGGCCCAACCTGAGAGGAGTTTAGGTGCAGGGCCTGGCGCGTAGCGGCGTCCTGTGTTTGCGCGCTTGTGCAGGTGTGAGGTAGCAGTGCTGCGTCGCCGCCGCCGCCAGCGGGTTGCAGGTAAGGCACGTCTCCGTTGGGTCCCGTGGCCGCGGGCCCCGGCTGATTATTACTACTGTTACTACTGTCGCCCGCGGGGAGGGCATCCGAGTGTCCGTGTGGCCCGGGGCCCACGGGCCCGTTGGCCAGCGGCTGTGGCGGGCAGAGGGACCGGTGGGGCCCCAGGTGGGGCCGGGTGAGGTGGAGGCTGGGGTTGGGGGAGGGGAGGGAGTTGGCGGTGGTGGGGCCGTTGGGGAGCGAGGGGCGCGCCGGGCCTCCCGAGGCGTTCTGTCTCACCTAGAGAGGGTGACAGCCATAAGACAACTCAGCTCACATCATCACGGCCTGAAAATGAGCGCCAGGCGTTCGTTAAACCTGGATTAAGAAACACGGCGTTCACATTCTTACTCGTGACGCTTCGTGTGCCAAAACACAGCAGCGGGAAGATTAGAAATCAGGTCTAAATACTGGGATCATCAATCATGCAGTGTTTACACGCACCGGATTAGCGGGTTTGTTTGTTTGAACAATTAGAGTTTACGCCTTTATCTTCCCAGCTGTGGAAAACAAAGTGGCACACTGGAGTGTTGCTCTTCACACCCAAGACAACATGTATACAGGTACGAATGTAAAACAGTGTTCAGGATCAACAGGGGTTCGCTACCTGGTGCTGGTGCTGCTGCATCATGGCGAACTGAGCCTCAAGTTGCCCCAGCATCTGAAGCTGTGGGGGCTTCAGGCTGGCCCGGTTACTCCGCAACTGTTCCAGCGCCTTGAAGACGGAAAGCAGATGAAGAGTTTGCAAAAAATAATAATTATAAAGCAGAGATTTGTGCATAAAGCAAAATATGAGATGAAAGATATGACTGACCTGTAATTTCTGCGGGGAGAGGTACCAGTTGGGAACTGGCTGCTGTGGTGGGTTACTGACCCATGAGTCACCCTGAAAAACATGTGAAGACATGCACGACATGTAAGGTGCACAAGATCTAACTAAAGGACCCAGTTCACATGTACCTGCATGCCTGTAGCCTCTACAAAAGGAAGGCAGCAGGTGAATGATGCCGTGGTCATTTACCTTGGCGGGGCTGGAGGCTCTCCTCCTCTTGGCGGGGCAGGTCTGGTCCTCCACCTGGCCCAGCGGGCCCACGTGAGGGGGCAAAGACTGACCCCCGCCCTCTGCATTGTGATTGGGCTTACAAGCCTGGAGGGGAGGGGATGGCGGGAGCGCGTGCAGACCGAAGCAAGGAGGAAAAGAATGTAAATGGAAGGGACATAACGAAAGGCCACGGAGGGCAAATCAAACATGTTTATCAAGTAGCAGAATGGATGAAAAGACAAGGCAGAAGGAAGGAGGTCAAAGTGCAAAGCAAAAGCAAGGGATGGAGAGTCAGAAAAGGAGAGAAGAAAAAAAGAGCAATTCTGTGATTCTGTGCTGGTGCATAAACAATCACGCAGGACACGTAGAGCAATACAAACAATCCTGCGTATCTGACGGTGTTGCTTTGCAGGGAGGAAACTCGGCGCCGCTGCACTGCCATCGACACTCGCAGCCCTCCAAGTTGTCCTAATTATTTTTAATACAGCAACTCCATGTTGTTTTTTTGCAGCTGTGTGTGACACACATACAGGTGAGGGTAGAGCAATAGGTGTGTGTGTGTGTGTGTGTGTGTGTGTGTGTGTGTGTGTGTGTGTGTGTGTGTGTGTGTGTGTGTGTGTGTAATAGCAAGACTCGACCTTTGAAAGCGAAAAGGTCAAAACACGCTGCGCACGCCGGCAGCCTTACCGTTACCTCCGAGGGGCCTATGAGCCAGATGTGACTGCCCCCGGGAATTTTGCTCAACAAAACCTCACCGTTGCTTAAGATTGGAAAAAAATCCCCAACAAAGCCCATCTTAATATCTGAAGCTAATATATAAGTCCCATCTGACCCATTGAAGACCACCCCTCGCTCAAAAACGCAGTCACACTGGAATAGGTCTCACAGGGATTTGACTCTCACCAAGTCAAAGCCGATAAACCAACGTATTCCAATGCAAGAAGTCGGTGACACAAAACAGCGGTCGCACACACAAACACAAATATAGACACAACAGAGCTACTCGCGTCGGACCGTTGTGATGAGCATGAGTGAGTGAGTGGTGATAATGAAACACTAGGGGGTGCCGCTGGGCGAGGGGGGGGCGCTCTGTGAGCAGCTACAGGACATCTAAGGTCAACTACTGAAAGGGGGAGGGAGTGTGGACAGTGCCAATGGGAAGCGAGGGGGCGGGGGGGGGGGGGGGGGGGCGGGGTTACGCTACGGACCTCACCAATCACACTATTATTTCGGGGGGAGGGGGTTCAAAAGCCCCAAAGCAAAAGGTCCAATGAGTGTGAGAATTTGTTAGAAACACTTTAATCTGTTCAGAAAGGCAATCTCTCCCAGTCTAAACCAAAGCAGATTAGGAGCAAACAGCAGCGCGGTGCAGGTTGGATTTGTAAATGAACTGCAGGGGGTTGGAGGGGAGGGGTGGGGTGGAGTAATCCTGAATACCACATTCGATTAAAAAAAACAGGATTAATAGGAGAAATCAAATGGGGAAAGAATTAAGAAAAGCCTGCACAAGTGCTTTGTTGATTTATTTCATTTTTTGAAGGGGGGGGGGGTTACTTGACGGGAGTGTGATAGGTGAAGCCGAGAGGCTACGGTACGGTGGAGAAGAAAGAAAGGGGGGGGGTGCAGGACTGGGTAACACTTGGCCGGACCCCTCCTGGTTCAAATAAAGCAGATGCCGTAAAGCAGCCATGACCCTGGACGTATCCGTTCAATTCAGCCCATGAAGCAGAAGCGGCGCTTACAAGTCAAAGGCCTCCAATGGGAGTCAAATAAATAAAATGCTTTTCATGGGGAGCGTGTTTTTGTTTTGTTGTTGGCTTCTTTAGACATCTGCGTTCACACACACACACACACACACAGACAGTGTGGAAGGTTGAGTTAAGCTCAAGCGTTACCCATCAGCGTGCATGCGCATGTGCTGGCCCACAGGTGCGTCTGTGCGTTCGCTGCGTGTCTGAGTGTGCACTCAGTCAGAGAGGAGGAGGGGAGGGGGGAGAGGAGAGAGGGGTGGGGGTGTAAGTCGCTCTATCTGGTCTCTCACCTGCTGTGGTGCACTGCTCAGGCCTCCCTGCCTGGAGGTTAGCTCAGCTGGGATTGGCAGACTCCATGCCTCCTCAATAAGAGGGAGCATTTTACTTTTACCCTGGGGGCTACTGAGCTGGGGGTTACTCAACTGAGCCTAGGGGAATGGAAAACGACGTGAAAAAACAAAAAAGAATTGAAATAAAAATAAAAACACAAGGCTTTTTTTTTTTGGAAGGAAAAAAATAAAACGATGACCTCAAAACAAGGAAATGATCAGCAATGGATAAATAGATAAGAGGTTATAAACACAAGTGAAGCTGGATACGATATGTAAACGTGTGCCTTGCGCTGGCTAATACACATGTGAAGCATCGACCACACGAGGAGGCACTTGGATGACATTCAGTAATCCAGACAGTCAACACTTCCATTAAAACGAGCCGCTGAGCTCGTCTTAACGCCGTGGATTTAGGCCAACGTAACGGGTGGAAATGCCAACATTCCTTCATGCATATGTAAAGGACAATGACATCGCTTGGACGAGGAATTATAGATGAACAGATCAACACACGTGACATGGGGATTGTCAGCACCCCCGGTTGATAAATCTGTTGTGTGAACCGGCTATCATGAGCAAATCATCCTTATAATAAAACAAGGAAGAAGGAATTATTCCTCACGGGCGATAACGTGTATTTTACGCTGCACGCCATGTGCAACATGGACACTGGATTCAGTTTCTCTCTTTCGGGTCTGTGGCTGCGTAGGGATGCTAGCAAAGAGCAGCAAAAGGAAGGAGAGGTGACAGTGAGAAGGCCCATTCTTTGCTCCCTACACTGGAATGGGATTTAAAGAAGAAGAGGAGGTGGCTGCTGCTCAGGGAGCCAACCATCGCTTGCACCGGAGAAGATCTTTGAGTAGTTCTCAGCATGCATTTTAGGTTGCATATGGAGTGTCAGTGTTGTGTTAGTGGGTTTTCTTCCCGTCCTTTCTCTGGCTACATGTTGTGGCACTAATTGCATGTCCTCTACCCACAACACACCCCCACACACACACACACACACACACACACACACACACACACACACACACACACACACACACACACACACACACACACACACACACACACACACACACACACACACACACACGAGGCAGTCAATTAGCGATTATTGTTATACTTTTGTGTTTTTTTAATGGATCTGTATCTGCTTCCATATCAATCTGGTTTGATCTGGTTATTCCAGCAGCCACGTACGCCCATTTGAGCAAAACACGGGAAGCGCAACAGCGCTGGGGAATGTGTGACCTTCGGAGAGTGGGAATTAAATGAAACGACAGCGCTTTCAATTAAAGACAATTAGACAGTGGTTCTACGAGAGCGCCACCCTCGGCACCTTTCTTCATACCAGTGGCACTACAAAACAATTTAGTGGGAAAGCTGCGACGCAGCAAAAAAAAGGCCATAATGAAAAGCTAGTCAAACCCTTATACTGACTTACTGTCCTCATGGGGACATCCCTAGTTTTAGAAATTGATACACACGCTGGCAGTGTGTGTGTGTGAGCACCGCACATCCTTCTTTACATCGCTATCGTCACACAAAGGGTTATCGAACCGGAGCTGCATCCAAGCGGCCATCGCACAGGCGCCTCCTCGCTTAGCCCGCCACCCCTCCCCACCCACCTGCAGGCATTTGATGCGGTGGGTCAGCGCGGTGGTGTTGGTGCAGCCCTTGCTGCGCGTGGCGTTGATGTAGCACTTGATGGCGTCGTGCGGCTGGTTGCAGGACTCGTACAGCGTGCCCAGGTCCATCCAGGCGGCGGCGTGGCTGTGGTCCAGCTGCACGGCACAGATGTAGGCCTGCAGGGCGTCCATGGGCTGGTTCTGCTGCTGGTACAACACCCTGAGGGGGAGGGGGAAGGAATTGATGATGAAGATGGAGAGGATAGATGAGCAAAGGCTTGCATGCTCCCCCCACAGTCTAAGGCATCGATAGTAATACGCTGAACAAGTAGACCCTTACCCTATCGAGCACCAGGTATCGGCACTGGCCTCCGATTTGTCTATGGATTGCCGATAGGAGATGAAAGCGTCCTGGACCTTTCCAATATTAGAGTAGCACCTGCAGAAGACACACTGAGCGTCAGGCCACAACACACAGAAGACATTCATGCAACAGGACGATCGTTAAGTAACGCATACATGCAGCGTCCAACTTATACATGACTTTTCCCCCAGGACAACAAAGAAAGTTCTGATCTCAATGAGAGTCCGTCTAACGCTGAACATTAGCACTGGTTTTTACGGTTATTTAAGAAAGGCGTCATATCTTCATAAGTCAAAACAAGCTTTCTAAAGTCCTGAGCGAGACCAAGTAAACCCAATTACTCCGTGACACAGATGGTGTCCATCCATAGATGGTGTTAAGGACCAAAACATCGGAGTCATCGTCTTCATCATCGTGACTTCCCTTTTGGTTATCCGGCCTATTTCTCAAGGCCCGCAGAAGCTTGGTTACATAATTTCCTGGTGTTGAGAACGTGTGTGCGTGACGTACCTGCCAAGGAAGTACCAGGTCTGTCCAGAGTTGGGGTCGGCCTCCAGAGATTTCTGCAGACACTGGATAGCATAGCTGTCCCTGCTGGCTCGGTCCCCGAGCTGCTCCACCGTGTGATGCATCCAGCCTGGAGAGACGTCTCGCATTAAATCAGCCACCAAACTACGCATACGGCAAGAAGAATATATGGTTGTGTGCACGCTCTTACCTAGCTGCTGCAGGGTAGTGGCCTTCACCTGTGCAGGAAGCTCCTCCGTCTGCAGAAGGCTCTCGTAGGCCTCCTTGGCAGCCCGGTATCTCTTCTGGATTAGAGGAGTGGAGGGGGCGGTGAGGGATGACAGACGGGACAGGGAGGGGAATAAAAACACAAAAATTACAAAACGGTGACATCAAGGATTCAAACTGAAAATCACGCCCCCAACCGGCCTAGAGTAAGCCCCTCCCACCACGCGCTGGGCTCTGACACAGCACAAGTAAACCTGTTTCAGTCGCTGCAGTAGCTACTGTACTCCCCTGAAACCAGCAGAACGAGAGGGGAGACCACCAGCATACAAAAGAGGAGGGGGGGGGACAGAATTTCTTGTTTCCGTGGCAACCCCGGCGGATCGGCTGAGTGTAATCGCCCATCCCCTCCCGCATGCCACCCACTCATGCGCCCTGTTCCCTCCTCAATTTGTCAGCACCTGGTTCAAAATACCCAAAAGAAAACTGGGCTTTCCCTCCGAATTCAGACGCACCGTGGTTTCAGTGACCCTGGTTGTGAGCCCTCGCCATGGACCACATTCATTCAACATCTTTTTCCTATTTGCTCAGCTACAAATGACAGAAACCAAAATGTCTCGTGTCCTTGGGAGAATAAAAAATAAAAAGCACTTACCTGAATCTCATACAAATGAGCGATGTGGAACTGAACTGTAAAAGGGAAAGAAGAGGACACATGTTAGGTCGAGGCTATTTGAGAGGAGAGTTAGTCCTCTTGGTCCCACCCACCCTCCCAAGTCTGTGGAAAGTAGTGCCGCGTTGTCAATGTACAGGCATCAGAAAGCCAAGGTTGCCCGTCTGCGCTGAGCGTAACGGACCAGATAGGTGGCTGTGCTCCTGGCGGCACCTTCCTTTGTCTGGAGCGCTGCAGTGTCTGATCTAAGCTGCCTGAGTGACTCTCAGCAGATGGAGGGAGAGAGAGAGAGCGAGCAAGGGGAAGAAAGACGGGGGCTGCCCTTGCTACGTCTGTGTGTGTGAGTGATTGAGTGTGTGTGTGGGGGGAGGAAGGGGGGGAGGGCGCTGGTGCACAATCTTTTTTTTTTATGTTGCTGTAGTCAAGGTAACAGGTATTGATAAACATCCAATCGGCTGTACAACCCCCGGGCTACTGTACAGCCGTTCCTTCCCGGCAAAACAGTGATACGAGGCTCTTATTGTGAAAGGGTGTGGAGTTTGTCAAGGTTAAAAGCCGTCTTTGCTTTCCGCATGTGTCCGTTCAGCGTGGCGTGATCGGCTGATGCCTATTTAAGGTGTGAAAAAAAAACTATGTTGATCCTATGCTGCTGCTTTGTTTGCAGTGTAACGTTCACGTTCTGTGTGAAAATAAATTGTTTGGAATACATACACAGAAATACATTGATGTGCAAAAATAAATAGCAAAAAACAAAACAAAGCACCCTGACGTGTAAAGGGCAATTTTCTCGACTTCTTGTTGTTGCTGTGCAATAATAATAATTGACTTATTAATACAAGAAGTATTAATAAGTCAATAAATAAATAAACATTAGAACAATAAAAGAAATAAGGTGCTTACTTTCAGCTTTGGACAAAGTGCAGGGGTTGGAGTCAATCAAAGCCAGCTGAAAATGCTGAGAGAACACGGGTAAAAATTAGACACACACACCACACACCAGTCAGTCGCTCGGTGGCACTCACACGCTAATCTTGATACAAAAAGATGCAGTTTGATGATAACGCACCACTTCCCACATGTGCCTCATAATTAATGAATCACAGTTGTAATATGAAGACCAGCTGGGTTAAACGTTTCTCTATTTCTTTACAATACGTTCATAAAAGGTTCTTAAGTGTTCTCCTTTTTGCTGTTTAGAGGAAATTAAAGGAATGATCTCACGATCTTGAGGTTAGTACATGACGACTCTAAAGCCCCCGGATCGTGCATCATTAAAGCTTTTTCCACCGACCTTTAGGCTTGACTCATAGTCTGTGTTGACCTTGAACATGAGACCAAGACGTAGGTGGATCTCCTTGGCCCGGGAGAAACCCGGATCAATGTACAGCACCTCCTGGAATGCTTTGATCGCCCTGCAGGGACCCAACGGAGAACACGGTGAGGAGGAGGAGGAAGGGCAAGTTAAAATGTACAGAAGGGGGAACAAACATATGGAAAAACTGAAATCTAAAACGTGTCCTCCTTGACTCTAACATGCGCCGCGTTTCCGTCGGTTGGCGCTCATTCCCGTCACGGAATACGAAGGCACCGAGAAAAGTACCTCCACTTGGGTTTTACTCGTTTTGCAGCATTTGCTTCACAATCAGCCGGCAGCTGAATCAACTAATACGCCGGCACCAGGCAGGAAGTCCTCTGGTTTCTTTCAAAATACTGGATTTGCATGGTGCCTGCAGTTTGCCTGCAGCCGTCAAGAACAATAGCTGCATTTGCTGATGCTTGCGTCTTCTTGGCGCTTTTTTCTTCTTCTCATCTGTTCAGAGACTTACACTCGTGGATTCCTCTGTGGTTGTGGTGTCACCATGGAAACAACATAAAACACACACACACGCACGTTTTTTGCCCCGTTTAAAAATCTAAACTACGTGTTCAGTGGCTCCAACCGTTGCATTTCCACTTCAAAGTGGCGTTATTCAAGAGAGCCAGCGCTTCCGGGAGGAGAGGTGTGTGTGCAGTGGTTATGCAAATGTGTAAAGACAGGTGGTACTCACCACTGAAAGGCATTATAGTGGAAGTAGACCATTCCCAGGCCATACAGAAAGGCAGCATTCTGGGTGGGATGGAGAGAGGCGCAAGGTGGTTATGACAAATAGCTACAATAAAAAAAAAAAAAAAGATCATACAGATTTATGAGACTGGCAAAGACACCCGAATACCCAGATCGCATTGTAATTAAAAAGGTCTCTGAAAAAGCCAAACATAGACATAATCAGAACCATTTATTTGCCAGGTATGTTACACATACAAGGAATTTGTCTTGGCGGGTGGTGCATACATTAGACAAAACAACAACAATAATCTCAACCGTGCAGCTGTAGGGTTCAGTGATCAAAAGAAGAAGACGACCGCAAAGTGTCGACTAAACCGGTAAGGAATCGCAAAATGACTCAGACGCAAAACCTGAAACCGCATTTTACGCCAGCGTGCAACCAAACGGAGACCATACGTGCTTCCTGTGAGAAAAGAAGTGAATGAGAAAGCGAGCGTGCGTGTGTGTTTGTTTGCATCGCTTACCTTCCAGTAGTCTGACTGTAAACTGTAGTACCTCTGGTATGCCGACAATGCTGCAATTTATGAAAAAAAGGAAAGCTGAGAATTTATCAACGTCACCACAACACCACTGAGGAAAGAGTGGACAGTCAGCATTTATGTCCAGCTGGAAATGAGCCGTCTCCGGAGGCTCATACTCTCCGGACAACAACAACAACAACAACAAAACGTGTGAGCAGAGCATGACTCGGCAAACCACTTGAGTGGGGGTGAGGAGAAGAGATTACTCACCTTTTGGGTAATCCTCCAGGAGGAGGTTGAAGTGGCCGAGCTGGCAAAATAACTCTGGCTCCACTTTGCCCTCGGCCTTAAGGATGAGCGAATCGTAGCAGCGAACGGCCTGGGGGTGAGGCACAATAAATACATTTAAAAAATGTCTCTCAACTGTGTGTGTGCGCACAGTGCTTGAGTAGAATATGCACCATATATTTTTGTACTATATGAAGAAAACATGGGGGCTAAAGAGAGGAAATCATTCAGAACTTTTGAAAGTCACTTCATGGCCAACGTCAGCTCCCTTAATTCTGGCTAAGTGTGGACTCTCGTTCTTTTCTGCAGATACACATCAGAGGTTTGCTGCAGATAAGGATTTGTGCTTAAGGCGTTTATTTTTCCAAACTTCCATTATAGATCTTTCTGCCCTAAAAAAGATATATATATATATATATATTTATTAAAAAAAAAGAAGTAGCTGCTGCCTCGGAGCCGGATTCACGCACATTTCGGAAGTAAGTTAAAGGACCATTTTACCGGTCGACAGAAACAATAGGGAATCAGCATTGACTCGCAAAATTAGCCCAGCTGTCATAAACCGACGGCAAGAAGATAGTGGACGAAGCACAGTAGAAATCAGGAGTTGAAGATCTGTATTTCAGGCGACACCGATCCTTTAAAAACGCATCATGAAGTCAACTCAGGGACTCACTGTGCCCTCTCTCCCAGCAGGGAGCAACGGGTTTATGCTTACATTGTTTACCAGTGCACAACATTCTAGAAGAGCACCCGGTTCATTAGTATAGCATCTTAAACGTTAAAAGTGCACCAGATAGGAACGTACTAAACGTTCTCTCGAAAATGCACGACGTTTCAAAAGCCATCGAACAGTGTTGACCAGAATGACTGTCATTATGGTTTTTCCGGTTGGCTTTCACAGACCAGGTTTGTCCAGTGTGTGTGTGTGTGTGTGTGTGTGTGTGTGTCCGAACTGATTTCAAACAGAGTTAAACGCAGCATCTGCAGAGCAGCAAGTAACTGGAATACACTGACTTGCACACAAAGCAGGCGCCAAAGGCAACTTTTGTCAATGGTGAATTGCCGTTAAAATTAAAGTTACACTTTAATATTTGCAGTGGAAAGCAAGAAAAAAAAACTCAGCAAATGACCTCTCTTAACTAGTGAGCAGAGCAGAGGTCAGCCAACGTGCCGTCGTCAAGGGCAAACACAAGAGCGATCCTAATACCCAACAGGCGTGTCTTTTGGCCCTCCCAACATGGCGAGGACCACGAAACTAACTCTTCTCACTGAAGACAAGTGCCACGTGCAAATCTAGTCGTTCCAAGTCTGTGCTGTTGTCACTTAGTTACCGGTGGTGGAAAAAGGTGGCCTAGTTCTGTCAGAAATGTTGAACCCACGGTTGTCCGCTTGCAGATAACACGGCGGTGCAGCGACTTCAAGCGCTGGTCGGGGTAGTCCCTCGAAAACCAACGGCTGTGAGCAGGGAGTCGGACGTTGTTGTGCTTGATCGTTCACGAGGGCCCCGTTAAGATTATTTTACCCTGTTTAAAACCATGCATGTATGGAACCTTGCCACGTGCAGTAAGCCCATATGCATGGCACCAACAACTAATGGTTTCTTTGCCTATAGGGGGGCAATAGAAAGTATCTGTATAGTTGCGTTGATGGTCTATTTTCTCTGGGTCTGCTGCACACAATGGGTCCAACACACTCCTCTCTCCCACACTCATCACCATACAATACGGGTGCTCTGCTTTCTAAACTCTGCACGTGGAAGTTAACCTGCAGCTGTAAAGACATGACTTTAAACTGCGTAGAGGTGGAGATCGAGCACGTTTTTGCAGACATTTAAATTTAAACAAAGCTCAAATGTCAGGCGACCTGACATGTCGGACCGGCGTCACCATCGACGTGCGAAGACAACCTCAAGGCGGGCAAGGCAAGTGCCTGGAGACACATCTGTCTTATAGGAGTCGAACACTACTGCCACCAGAACCATTATAGGCAGCAGCTGCATTGAGGAGGGACCAAATAACCGGTGTGTGTGTGTGCTGCCGAAAAACAGCAGTTCAACAGGGTAGGTGACAAAAGAGACCTCTTTTGTGTCAGACGGGCCACACAAGGGCAACAAATTGTGTGTTAAACCACTGCAGCGGTTTTAAAATGAAACCAGGAAAGACAAGAAAAGGCACGTTGACGAGCTTGGTCTGCTTTGAACACAAAGACTGAACGGTTCAATTCCAACCCAATGCCACTGATTGCGTTGCACAGTCAAAATCCTCCAGCAAGTGGGGCCCCACCAGCGCCTTGAGCGCAGCAGCAGTACAGCCACACTTCCTAGGTATCCCACACCACCTAGCGAGCAGATGCGATGCCGCCCCCCCTCAGCTGTCAACACCATCTTCTCTACATCATCCACTGGTCCAGATTAAACACATAGCAAAGGAAGGAGGTGGGGTAGGGGTCAGCCCAGTAGCGTTACGCACATGTAGACGGAGTCTTGTTTAACATGTAGCTGAGCACATGCAGAGCCCAACATGGTGGAGGTGGTGGGGGGAATGAAAACTGTAAACAAAGGACGCCGACACCACCCAGGTCGGCGAGGGGGACACCTCTCTCCGGAGAGCAAAGCCCCGGGAGGACGCTTGAGACGCACTCCGGCAACACGCAAGCAACTCGGAGCTGTACGGTCAAATCAAACGGCTTATATAGCTATCGGTGTCACTCCGCCGTGTCCCGCCATCTTGGACAGGCGGCCAGCCATTAACGTTACTTGTAACGTTTGTCAACTCGGACTGCAAACGATAGGAAATAAAAAGGGGGCCTGGATACGTCCCGGAGCGCACGTCGTGGAGCGGTGCAATGTCACAAAACAACCCAGCCCTTATAACGTGGCCAAAGACCCCGCTACGGGCACCGAGCTGTTATTTGGTGCACCCCGAAGAAGGCTCCACCGTTACTTCCACCAGCATTATACCAGTTGCAGCCAGACCTCTGCGTTAATAGCGGCGTTATAACGTTTCCCAATCAAACAAACCTTCCACCCGCGCGTCAACTTTTGTTTTTTCCTCATTTGAGTGCAACGTTTCAAGTCACCAGTGTGCTGCACACAAGAAAAAAACGTGACGACGTTGTGCTGTGTGCTGGTACAATTGCACAAGTGCACAGGGAGCAGCTGCAGGGAATAATGTTAGCTGAGCAGCTAACGGGGGAAAGGGCGGCTGCCCGACACACACAGACATATGCTGACTTTAAATGGGGGCCGTTACACCGAGAGAGGCGCGCGGCTATCTTGGCTATCAGTCTATCGTGGCCGAGCAGCCGCAGGTGCAGGGTGAGAGCGGCTAGCTAGCAAGTTAGCCGAGTGGCTAAAAGAGGGGCCTTGGTCTCTTCAGCGAGTGGGCCACTCCGCGTCCACAGCGTCCCTACTTTGAGGGCAAATGCGTCCCCGTGCACGCTAGCTTGCGAGGTTGGAGTAAATCCACAGGGAGGGTGGGGGACAAGGGTGCCCAGCTCGGCTGTAAAAAAAGACATCCAGGTTAGATTTGACTACCTTCATCAACAGGGCCTTCGTTCTGGCGCCATCTTCATGAAGCTTCTGAAATCCAAACAGTGAGCTGCAAAGCGAGAAGACAACATAGGTGGCTCAGAATCACTCGCACAGCGGCTCGGACACACTGTCGACATGCAAAGGGGAGAAAACAATTAATTTTCAAAGTGTGCGTCTGCGTGAGTGCACGGGGCTACCGTTCCGACCTGTCTATCGCGGCCAAACTGTCCCTCTCCGGGGCTGTCAGTGTCGGAAAGTCCTCCTCTGTTTCACTCGCTTTTCCCGCCGCCATTTTCTTTCCCTCATCACCACCAGAAGAAGCCGAGCCGAGACTCCGAGCAGCAGCGCAGGCAGCGACGGCGACAGACACACCGCACGATTGCATGGAAAATCGCGACGCGGGGACGAACGGCTTGCTCCGCCAAATCAAAGAAGAAAAACCGAAGGAAACAAAATGATCAAAAACTTTTTCCCAGGATGAAAAGATGCGATTCGATATAGTAAATCCTTTCGGGGGGGACAGACGCGCTCTCCGGGTAGCTCCTCAAACGTCACATTTTTCATCACAAAGTGATATTGTAGCGCTATTTGGCTGCGAACAACGGAGTACAGTATCCAGGATGTGAGAATTTGACAATAAAATGCGTTTCGGCCGCGAAGATAAAGTTGTTATAATTGTGTCACCCAAGCGAACCCACGCGCCGCTCAAGCCACGCCCTCTCTCTGCTCCTCCGCCAATAGGAGCGCCCGCATCCCACCATATGACTTCCCTGCTATATCGTTCTTTAATCTTAAATATTCGTTTACCTCCTTCTGCAAACCGCTCGTTCTTAATACCACAATTTTTCATGACATCTAATATATTTTATTATTTGAATACCTGTTCCATAAATGTGTGCATTAAAATATGAAAATGTCTTACTTTTCCTGCATTCATTTCCACCTGATAAAATATAATCTTCCATTCAGTAATATGTATGGGTACTTTTCATGGCCCGTTCACAGACTGGTTAAACGATGACTGCACTGCATCACTCCTTCAGAGCCCTTGCACACCATTTAACCCCAGTTTGCACTTTCCAAATTTCCATCACAATTATTTCACCATCTTCTCGGTCAAAGAAAAAAGTTGCAGCAATTTTGTATTATTATTATTTGTATATACCAATAACGCTGCTAAATTGTTGAGCCCGATCGGGCGAGATCAAAAGCGTTTTAACTGACGTGGCGCGAGCATCACGGTGTAGGCGTGGTTTAGGATTGTCAACATCCTGGTGACATAACCCGTTTTTTTTCCAAAATGGCGACGGCGGATCACGGAGAAGGTTGGTTATTTTGTTTGATACACTTAGGGTCTCATTACCCCAATAAACAATCGCATATAGAGCGTTTTTCCACCGGAAGTGATGGCATTATGATTGTTCTTTAACCTCGGTGCTCATAAGAATCTCAAAATGAAACCTATACAAGTTAATATAGAATAGGTAGCCATTTGACGCTAGCCAGCTAGGTTAATTATGGCTTCCCAAGTCATTCACATAAAGTAAACACGCAGCATGTGGTCGCCGATCTTCCCCCACAGTTAACGTAATGCATTTAAAGGTGTCGTTTTTTTTACGTCCTGTCAGTTTCAGCCATTTGAGTTGCCAGTTAGTGTGCACATTCTTAACCTAAACGCTGGCACCAATTACGTTAGTGGGGTAGTAACTGTACGTTTTGGTAGCGGCAGGACAGGACGACCCGGAGAGCGAGGAGGAGGTGTACGAGGTCGTGGACCTGACAGAATATGCCCGGAGGCACCAGTGGTGGAGCCGGGTGTTCGGGAGCAACTCCGGCCCGATTGCCGAGAAGTACTCCGTGGCCACCCAGATCGCGATGGGAGGGGTGACTGGATGGTAAGGCATACCTGTAACGACAGAGATTCAAAAATACTGTCCAAAATGACCCGCATCCTTTCTGATTTTACTCATTAAGTCTTGCTGATCTCTCATTGATAAAACAGGTGTGTCTGTTACATATCATGTGTGTTGGTGCATCATCCTCTCTTCCTCTCAACACATGCAGGTGTGCTGGTTACCTTTTCCAGAGAGTTGGGAAGATCGCTGCGACCGCCGTCGGAGGAGGGTTCCTCCTTTTGCAGGCAAGAGTACCACAATGTTTTTTTTTTTGTAAGATTCACATTTTGAGACATGCCAGCTGCACAGCACGCCGCTCAGATGGTCTCCTCTCTGCGGCAGAAGGACTAGCATTGTGTGGTTAGCTGGCTCGAGACGAGCGCTGGCCATCTGGGCGCCAACTTGGTTTCTGTCTGTGTATCGTTTTGTCTTTTAAAAGCAGGTCAAGTTGTGAAAGTAGAAGACGCCCGAGGTGGCCGGTTGACAGGAACCCAAAACGTTGGAGTTTAGATGCTGTTTGCGGGTTAAAAAATGTGCCTTGAACATTGAGTATTTTTATCCACTCAGTTCACTCATTGTCAACCTTTTGATGGGAATTTATTTTTGGTTTGGTCTCCAAAATTAGTGGTTTTCATCCAGACTAGGAAACACGTCTTCATTATCAATATAATACATTGTGATGTTGGTGGATGCATCATCCAAATATGGTTTGCCCTGCAGATTGCCAATCATAGTGGCTACGTGCAAGTGGACTGGAAGAAGGTGGAGAAGGATGTGAACAAAGCGAAGAAGCACCTGAAGAAGAAAGCTAACAAAGCAGCCCCTGAAATAAACACATTCATTGAGGAGGTAAAGGTACCTGTAACAAAGCTTGCTCTTTGTTTCACCCTTTCTTTGAATTGACCGTAGCTAAAACCAGAATCTAACATTTATAAATTGTACTGTTTACTTTTGTTATATTGGGGCGGGTTATTTCTTTATCTGCAAGCCAGTATTGCCCTCTAGTGTCCAGTTAACCACACTACACCCACTAGCTGTGACACCGTGGATAAATACATTTGAATACCCGTATGTTTTTATGATGCATCCATTCTAAGTAATATTAACTGGTCTTAACAGGTAGTATTGCACTAGTTAATACAAAAAACTAAATTCTAATCCGTATGCTGCCTATAAGCTCTTGTGGACTTACTCTCCGTCTCCCCTCCTGCAGGCCACAGACTTCATAAAAAGGAACATAGTCTTGTCCAGCGGGTTCGTCGGCGGCTTCTTTCTGGGTCTGGCCTCCTAATGCCGCTGCACGCGCTGCAGCCTCCACTTACTGTGAATCACATCACTACATGGGTCACTTTCCTCCCCATTGTTTACCTCTCGGTCCCAAATGGGGTATCGATTCACATTTCAACAAACATGGGGGGGGGTTATGTTGAAAATGAAAGCATGATCTGTCGTATTAACGGTGTAACGTTGTGCTACTCCCCCTGTTAGACATCAATCATAGCTTGTCATTTCACTTTTTGGAGGACCGGACCCTCTGAAGACCTCTGGCGGTCGAGTGGAGAATAGAAGATTGATACTGTGACTTTTCCGTGGGACCCGTCACAAATCTTTGCTCAGATTGTGAGTACGTCAAGAGTCCTCGCTGCTTTTTCCAAACGCTAATCTGAGTTTGTCCACCACCCCCCCGTGGTTTTTTTTCCCCCGGTGGACGCTGGATCTCAGATAGTTGGCATGCGTGGGTGCCATTGTAATTATATAGCAAACCCCATTTTTCAGAGGTGTAAAGACCCACACAAGGGTGATTATTATATAAACAACATGGAAGGCAGCAGAGTGGGATGTTAGCACCATCCCCCAGTCTAGTGCTGTTTTTTTATTAATATAGCTGTGAAGTTGATGTGCCGATTGAAGCACGTAAAGCAAACACAATTCAGTTTTTAAAGTTGGCTGGGTGATTTAAACAAGTTATATTTCCACCCTGATCAGGAGCTGTTATTAATGTACAATACACATTGTGATCATAAATCCCAATTAAATGTTACATCTGTGACCGTTCTCTCTTATAGTATTAACAGGTCCTTTAATTCCCATAATCCTCAGCTCAACGATGCCTTTTTAATGACAGGACGAGCATCTGCTGTACCCTAATTACCACCAGTCCTGTCATTAAGGAGCACAATGGAGCAGCGATCGTAATCTCCTGTCGTGCATTCAGTAGCGGCAGCGGAGGAGCCGCAGTCGTGCATCATCTAGATGGGACGGCCACACATCGGAGGCCACTTATTTTGATCACGAGTTGCTGATTTCTTTATTTTTTGCCTTTCTCTACCAGTGCAATATACAGCGTTACATACAATTTAATTTTTTAAGACTGTTGTTTCCAGCTGTCATTTTGTATGCTCATAACCCCTCATTGTTTATATTTGATATTTTGTTAGCTGATCTGTATGGATTTGGTTGTGAGTGTCTTTTAAAAATAAAGTTGCCTGATTTTGTTTTCATCAAGTTGGTGTCTTCATGTGAAGTTATGTATTTATATCCTACGCAGTTGGGTTGCGATGTGGGGGGTGCATCATCTGGCCATTTCAAAGGAATTTCATAAACATGTCAAATTAGATGGTGTAATTAAAGTGTATGGCCAGAACCCTAGAGAAACAGATGAGAATTTAAGTACACATGAATGCGCAACTGTGTATACATTTTAGCCAATAATATTATACCATTATTTTAACAATTTTATTATGAATCAATCAAACTTTTTTTATAACTATAAATGACACAAATATAAACAGCTGGACAAGTATGTATTTACAAGAGGTGGAACCTGCAGATGTTTGCCAGCAGTAATTTCTTGCATTTAAGTTAAATAAGAGGATTAAAAAAGAAAAGGCCAGAATATGACTCTTTCATCAAAAGAAAATATGGAAAAATAACTTTCCATTTCATGTTTTGAAAAGAGTTTACAAAAGATGTTTGGCTTTGTTTATAATATAAAAAAATAGGTAATTTGCAGGAAGTAATTGTCTTGTTAAATGAAGGCTGCTTTGGGAATATCGTATTTCCTGGTGGCATGAAAAGTCTGTCCGGTCCCTCAGATGGGCATTTTGAGAAGGGCGCACTCAGTCAGTAGCGTCAGGGTGGTGATCATGTATCTGCTGTTGGAGATCTGGAAAAATAAAGAATATTAGCACAATAAACACATTTAGTCTGTGTGTACGTGTTGAACGACTGATGGGAAGTCGTCAGATGGTACCTTCATCCTGCCACTGTGCTTGGCTGAGCCCAGAGCAGTTGAGACCTGGTTCAGGCTGCCTGCCGACAGATCCAGCCTGAAGTGTCGGTAAAAATGGTTCTTCAGGCCCTGCATAAAATGTGTCACCTCCTCAATGTCGATACAGTTATCCTCCCCTTCTCCTCTATTCTCGTTCCTCACGCTGCGCCACAGCTCCCAGGCATCCTCGGGGTTAACCGTGTAGGTGACCTGCAGCGGCGGCACAGCGGGAAGCGTCCAAATCATCTTGAGGTGCTGGATGCTGGCCTCCGTGTGGCAGTTGGTCCACAACGCCATCAGCCACTGCAGGGTGGTGTGGCTGACCTCCAGGGGGCCAAAGCAGCAGTCGAAGGAATGCTGGAACCAGGACTTGACGAGAGCGGTGAGGCCTTCGGCCCCGCTGCTGCCGAAGAGCGGCAGACAGGTTAAGCCCTTCGGGAGCGAGCGCAGGTACTCTCGGTTGCCGTTGACGCAGGTCAGCCAGCCGCTCCACTTCGGCCTCGGCGGGTCGTCCTGGCCGGCCAACACCTGTCTCGAGTGGATCTGTATTGGACAAGGGAACAGTGAGAAAACAGCAACCATCAGCCTGAAAAGCGTGTGTATGTATATATAGACTCCCGCGCCCACCTGTATGAGGACTGTCTCATCATCATCGTCCGACTCAGTCATGCCCTGCATCAAGGAGAAGGAGACTTTGAAGGTCGTCTGCAGGCCCTCCGTCTCCACCGCCAAACCCTGCTGCTTCCCCGCAGCAATGAAGGCCGCGAGCCGCCTGGAGTAGCTCTTCAACTGGGTGTGTCGAAACTGATGGAGGGGAGTGACGTACGACAGCTGCCACTCGGTTTTCACCAGCAAGGCCAGCTGGTCCGGGTTCACCTTCTCCTTTGACAAGGACGGGAGAGGAGAGGATGGGAGACAATGAGAGCACGCGTTAAATGGATCGTAAACGTGGAGGGAACCAACCCCTGACTCACAGCGACGCCGTGCGACTTTAAGGCCTTCCTGCTGGTGTTGAGCCTCCGCACCGCCGTCAACGCCGGGGTCAGGCCGAGGCGCGACGCTGTGCCGCCCAAGCAGCTGCGGAACGACAGCCGGTAGCTCTTGCTCCTCCTCTGGACGGCAATGTTTTGGAGGGGGGTCCTCGCCGTACTGGAAGCCACACACACCATCACATCAGTTTTATAGGACAGACTGTGTTGAAATGATCCCGTCTGTGGGTAAAGATGTAATGTCTATGGTGTTTTAATATCTTACATGATTAAATTACATTTTTATAACCACATGGAGGGAATATTTGACAAGCAAAAGATAGATTTTGGGTGCAGTAGTACTGCTTCGATATATATAAAAAGGAAGCAGCAACCAGAATACACAACGGAGCTTTGCTACTGCTTTCTTATGTTCTGCTCACAACCACAGAGCAAAGAGAAACACGTGCACATGTCACATCAGGAAATAACATGAGGTGCCATTTAAAACATTAGATAAATGTAATACGTTTGTCAGTAGAATTGAATAGAACACAGTACTCGTATTTTGTGAAACAGCAGAACAATCACGCAATGTCACATTTAGTGCAGCACTCGTTGGGCACAGGGATGTCTGCCGAATTAAAGAGTGCAAGCAAACCATTCCTAAAACGTCGTGTTTGTCTTTGAAACAGATTTTTACCTTTCGTGAAAACAAAGGCAAAATTAAACTACGCGGTTTCTGAATGATATTTGGCCTGATGCTCTCTTCAGACGGACGAGAACGGCTAGCATCGATGCTAGAAAGGCCGTTAAGCGAATATGATGTTGACTATAGTATGCTGTTGTTGTTTTTTTGCGATGGAAAACACACTTTAGAAAATAATATTTTAAGTACGCAATAGGACAAGAGCTCTACCTGTTCTGATGTCGCTCCATGTCTTGCGTACTCGGTCGAAGCAGTCAGACACCGGAAACAAATTTAAACATCGCGCCTACCCAGCAGGCTGTGCGCGGTTAGAAACAGCCAATCACGTCAATCCAAACAGGAAGTGGGCGTTCTTTTCTTTTTTACATACAAACATATTTTTTACAAGTAATATATGAAAAAAGCGTAAAGCGCGCGGTAAAGCGCGAGTGAAAGTAATCACGGAAAGAGCAAACTGAAATTATGCAAACATAATTCAATTATTATTATTGTAACGAAAAAACACCACACAACTCGAAATCAAATGCAATTTTCTCTGCTGCATTTACCTCATTAACCATGCATAATTACTTTTTTGGTGTGAAACAGTAATGATCTAATAAATTGAAGAAGAAAAATACATATGGTTTACGAGAGGATTTTAAATGGTTGGAATACAAAAAACATCAGTGTTTCAGATGAGTCTACCAGGCTGTAAGGCACTGGATGTTTCCCCTCTTGGGATTTAGGATGTTGCTGCTGAAGAAAGAACAATAAGCGTTAAATGCATTCCCACCTGAGTTGGTGCCAATCCAAGCCTTTTTTTATTTATTTTTATTTTTTATTTTTTACTTTTTATGGCTGTAAATGTGCACAAATTGAGCAGAACATATCACATTCATCTGCAATGAACTGCACCCTCCTTCTGATCTGTCTCTTCTTGTGATGTTGGTAGTTGTCACCTCCTTCAAATACCATCAGAGAACAGGGAAAGAGTGAATTCATTGTACAGTAACATCCTGATATTAAGCAGTATTGCACAGCTTGAAATGTTCCACGGCAGAACAGGAAATCAAAAGGTCTCCTTTGCAACATCTTCCTAAGTGACACAAATACATGTGTGTGTTTGAATTGGTGTGTGTGCGCACATGTTTCGCTGGCTGCCAGTTTCACATGCAACCACCAAAACTATTCCCCTCCCTGTTACCATGGAAACTGTGCCCTTTCTCCCCCTTCCTATGTATGGTGCTTCCCTATTTGTCCTTTCTTGCTCCCACTTTTGGCATTCACTTTCCTCCACGTTTATTATCTATAATCTTACATTTGCCCTTACTCTAAATTTCCTCGGAGCCTGTTTATGTGTTAGTATTTTTTTTATATATATATTTTGCAAGCATCTGTGTATTGAATGAAGGGCTGCTCAATAGCACACACTGCCATGCATACAGTAAGATGACCACATCGACAGCCAATCGGGTCGTCGGTAGCGTCGACCAATGAGGGTGATGCTTGCAGATGATGTGTGAGCGGAAACGGTGTACCACGAGAGCACAGTGCCCTCTAGTGGCACCATATGTCATTGTTTATTCTGGTCCGCATGGATGAGTTCACCTTTCTGTTTCTGAAGGCACTGGGGAAACTTTGGCTGCCTTTTCCTTAGTGTTTGATTTTAGTTTATTAAATTGGCAGTCTGCTTTCATCTGGATTTTTTTAATAGATTAAGATTAGGACGATTCTATTTTCATGGTTTGGACATTATTATTTACATTGGTATTTATTAATCATAACATTGAAACTTCAACCACTCAAATTTATTTTCTATTTTTTCCAGAAAAACATTTTCCAGATGTTTTATGTGTGTTGGTAGTGGAAATGGCCACGATCATGCATTAAAACAGAAAATAATATGTATTAATAATTTGAATTATGTGGAGCTTTGCATGCATATCATTCAACACACATGCACATATTCTAGTTCGTAACATAATATTCATGACAGAGAGGGTAAAATGGATCCAGTGTGAATGCATCATTAGAAAGTGGTAGTTCGCACATTGATTTCTTTCTTCACGTCATGCTGAAGAACGCACTGCACTTTATGAGAGGATGTCCAAAATGGAGCAGTGTGCGATTCCTTTCATCACCTCCAGGGGGCATCACCAACACATCTCAAGGCCGGTCTTCCCACACCTGAGGTAATTCCACCTGCGTCCCTGCACCTGCGCCCGCACCTGCAAGAAAGATTAAAACTCAGTAAATCAACTTAATCCTCGCACGATTACGCACTAATCGCCCTTTACGCGGTTCTCCGGGGGGCTTTTGCCAAAGATGGTTTCACATTTCACGAGTAGAGGCTTACGATTGGCTGGACATCACATCATTTCCAGTGGGTAGAGTCTGAATATTATGATACCTGAATTAGTGTCACTATCTCATTACGGTTTTCAAATAAAGAAATATTGACTTGACAGTAAAGCTGGCCCTCGTTTTGCAAACAGGGCCCCTTGGGAATATATGGAGAAATGCATCTGTTTTTATCGTGCAGCTGACAGTCAATGTGTGGGGAATACGTTGTACAGTCAGAGGAGACAACACAGAGACTGCATCAGCCGGGGAAAGGCTGACGTAAGGTGATGGGGCCTGCACGCTCGACGCTTGCGCGGGATGCAACCGTTGGATGGGGATTAGGAAACTGCACCTAAATCGGAACCCCCACCGTACGCCATCTTGGCTCGAGCGACGCTGCAGCGCGAGTCTGGTCTGGGCCCCGCTCCCCCGGACCATTTCGGCTCTGTCCGGACCAGTTTCTCGGACGCCAGAGGGAGGAGCCTGGCGCTTCTGGAAGTCGGGAGGAGCAGCAGCCAGTCCAAGCCAGCCAGCATCCGAGCCAGCGTTAGGGGACCCGGAGCGACGGGGTCGGAATACGATATAATCTTAATATTCACAAGCGCGGGTGGTGTTTGTGTGTGTGTGTGCGCGCGCGCGCGCAGAATAGTCGTGGACATGCACGGGAGGGTCTTCCGCTTGGGCTCGGGAAGCTGAAGCGTAAATTGCAGCCGGGGCCCGTTACGTTGTCGGTGGGGGATAAGCCGTCTGCGATACGAGGGTGTGCACGGGCTACATAACGGCGCGAACCGACCGGTTATTCCATCGACGGTAACCGGTAACCCCCGCGAGCCCACCGGTTATCGAGCGCTCCCCGTTAGCTTGCGGCGAAGGGAGCACCTCGCTCGGCGCGCGGAGACAGCCTCCTGCGGATGCTACTGTGGGGGGGTGGGGGGAGCCCTGTGCCCGGCGGTGCCCAACGGTGAGAGACAAGCCCGCGGCATGCGACGAGGGCTACTTTGCTGCGAACGAGCGAGGAAATCACACCCCGGGGTCCGCTCCGTGGGTCCCGTCTAGCTAGCTGGCTAAACCGGGAGGGGAGCTCGAGCGAAGGTGGGGCCGCGGAGCCACAGCCTCGGCCGCCAGCTAACGTGGCTACGCCGGCTAACTTGGACTCTTTAGCGGCCACGGTTTTTTTTCCCCTCGTCACTGACATTTTTGGCGTGTGGTTGAGGTGGCGAAGGGGGGTTAAATAGGCAGGAGTCGGCCCTAACGAGGGGGAGAATCCAAAAATTCCGTGTGGGTGGGATATATCTCGAGGAGAGCATCCTCGGTTACCTGAATGACCATGGCGGACGACGACGTGCTGTTCGAGGATGTCTACGAGCTGTGCGAGGTGATTGGCAAGTAAGTACCGCCACCCATCACTGCCATTGTGCGCCTGTCTCCGACCCAATGTCCCTGTTGTGTTCACTGCTGGGGGGCTGGCCTCCTCGAGGGGAGCGCTCCCTGGCTGGCTGGGCAAGCTGAGGTCCTCAAAGTCCTCATTTATATGAGTAGTTGCAGGCCTGCCATCACGACCCCCGTGCAGGAAAGTGGCTGTTTCTCTAGGACTGTGTCTCATGCATTAACTCCTCTGCCTGTAGGTGCAGTGGCACAGGCCTTGCTGGCGGTCCACCTTATTTTAGGTGTGCCGTACAGTTGGAAAACTCCCCAAGTTCTCGCTGTGTCCATATTGATGCTGTTCATTTACTTTGGGTGAAGGCATTATCCTCCTGACAGCTTGAGACACAGGACATGTGGAAGAATCATCTGGCTGCACATCTAAAATGTCTGCAGGCAGGTTTTCCTCCTTCCGATCCCCCCCGCACTTAAAATGTGTCACGGGGGAGGCAGAACTTTTGTCGACACACTAGTGAGGTAGTGACGTTTTCATAGAAACCAGGAGACTAACTGAAGCCTGTTTAAACCACGAGAGGCGACGGTTGGAGCAATCTTCAATATTCAAAATTGGACACAGTACATGTTACATTATGTGTGGTCAGGGATGGCTCCTCAACTCCTGCTGGAAGGGAGATGGGAAGGCTGACAGGCCCATCACAGTGCCGGGATGCCAGTAAGTCTCCCACCCCCGCTGAGGGTCCATTATGCTATTTCTAGTGAAAGAGGCACACTCTCCAGGTCCCCAGGCCCTGTTCTATATCCTGGGACCAGTTGTTCCTTGGTTACTAATTGATGGTTGTTCCAGGACCACTACCTTGGAGTGCCAGTACCTCATTACCCAGTACGTGGAGCCACTGGGGGGAGTTGGTGTGGAAATGGTGCAACCCATCTTAAAGTTTGCCTGGTCTAATTTTGTCAATACAAATCAACTAAGGCGGTAACTACAGCAAAGCTGAATCCAGCCGCAGAGAGTGATGGATGAAACATGTTTACTTGGCTCGACCCGGGTCATGGATCATACAATATTTATATTCTTTTGATAGCTGAGGAGGATAAAGCAAAGTTACTCCAACCGTGTGCTGTAGGCCAGCTTCTATACAATGCATTTTATGCAATCATTAGCAATGCCTGTATATCCTGCCTGTAGTGCCACTTAGAGGTTGAGACGACGGGCTTTATAGTAAGAATGTAGTCACCTCGTGAGTTTGGTGTTCCCTGCAGATGTAAACAAACACTGAGAAATGCAGTGTTTGCCGATACTTATTGAGCAGTTGTGGATGGTCCAGCAGTCCAGGTGGGTCAGGAGATAAGTTGCACACGAGCTGCTTCAGCAAAGGAAACACATGCCACACTTATGTCACAGAAAAGACCAGAACATCCCTCTTATCCCGCCGGTGCTTTTGTGAAACTGCAGTTGATGGATCAAGTGTGTTGAGCCCTGGTGTCTTGGGATGTATTACAGGAAAAAGAGGAGGGGGGTCATTTTCCCTCAGCCCTGAGAGGGAAAGGCAGGCTGAGGCAGATCAATGGAGACAAGTGCAGTTGGGGATGGGATGGCCCTGAGGCTAAGGATATAAATAATGCCAGCAGGCATTGACTGCAGCTCTCTGCCGTCTCCCACTTTGTTTTTAACCACATGTTGTACTGGTAGCACTGCTGTCGCTAGTGGACAGCTGAAACCTGAGGGATGTTAATTAATTAACATTTGAAATGGAAATGCTTTGTAGCCACAGGAAACCTCCATTAAAGAGCCGACTCCATGTTGCCTTTCTGGTTAGACGATTCCAGCGTCTACATTTTAGCGCACAAGGGGATAGCAAGGATAATATGGATCGGCAGCAGGAGGACGCTTTGGCCTGTCTTTGGATCAATGAAAAAGTTTTGACTGAAAGCTAGACTTATCTGTTGGCTCAGAAATGTTTGAAGGTAATTTAAATGATAATCTGGCATTTCATCGGCAGCGTCTGATCACAGGCCACTCTCATTTGAAAAACACAAATACTAGTATTTAGTAAAATACGCTAATCCCCATAAATTTGTAACAACTAGTCCTACACCTCCCGGCCTATAATGTAAGAGTTGTCATGGTGATTTGTCTCCACATTATTGGATGTTCTCAGTGCTGTTGTATCCTCACGTGTCTCTCGCTAACCTTTGACCTCGGCTCCTTTCAAACTTGTACATAAACCCTATTATCCCGTCCGTCCCTCCTCCTATTGTTGCTCAAAGAAGTTGCCTCTAATTGTCCCTGATCGGCTTGTGTCGGAGTGCAGCAGCCTGGCTGGGTGGGATTGGGAGCAGTGGGAACGTCATAATCATCTCCTTCCGAACTGGGATTGCAAAGGGAGCCATGTTTAGGGTGGTTTCTACCGAAAGACGGTTAGTAATTTGTTGGAGCTCTTTTTTTTTTGTTGCATCAAGCAATGTTGACATCTTCTATTTTGATCTTATTCCCCTGAAGGCATCTTCTTGGTTTGCTGATAGTCTAGAGATCTGTAAACTAGAGAGCAGATTGCCGTGTGAACGCACCCGAGCACCATCGTGGGCTCCTCGTCCAGTGGGATCCTCCCAGTGCCTCTCTTCTCTACAAAGACCTGCTGTTTGCGGCGCTGGGAGCTGAGCAAGGTTTCAGAACTGGGAGCCAAAGAACAAAAAGTCACAAAAGAAATTGAACTTTCAGCAAGCCGGGCCCCTGATTCATCCGGCCGCATGGTTGCATGGCAACAGCCAGCGCTGCATCAGTCTGCAGCGTGGCTGTAAAGACGCACCGGCTGATCTTACCGCTCATGCATGTAAATGCTCATTCAGCTCCCCTGTGGTCACGCTAGCCTTATTCCAACGGAGGGAGATCAAACGGGTCAGGTGTCAATTCAACTTCTAACTGGATTAATCGGTGAAATATGACACGGGCTATAGGAACGGGTGGGCCGTGCAGGCCGCGCTTGCTGTGTGTTTGCTGTTTTGTGGTTTACACAGTAAATGTGTGATAATGACGTGATGGGAACACAATGCACTAACCACAGGCCTGTTTTGGGGACGTCAGCTCTAGCTAGAGCGTTGGCAAACGCTGAAGCAATTTAATCCATTTCTGTCTATAATGATCCGTCTGAATAGGACTTGGGTTGTTGAGAAGCACTGCTGGAGTCACAGGGCTCTTCATTTCAGCCCTCGGGTGCTCATTAGAGCCAATGATATTGGGATGTGCGACTCACTCTAAACCAATGAAGTTATCAGCCTTCTGGCTTCGGCTGATTTGGATAATGAAATTGCTTGGACGACACTTTTACATCTGAAATCTTCTTTGGTGTAATGAAAGTTTCCCCCAGTGCAGATGCAACCTTATGCGTGCAAATGCAATCTTCCACACAATGCTGCAAGAAGGCCTGGTTGTTAAGCTACGAGTAGCATCTGCTGCAGTTTCTCTCTTACCTTTTACGTAAAGTAACATCTTTGGTGTGTTTCAGCTGCTTCAAGCTAGTTTAACAAGCACAATCGTGTATGTGAATATACTGAGGAAACTCAGGGTTCAAGCCTCTGGCTCGGCAGGCATCTACCGAGCTGTCCTGACACTGAATTCCTGCTGGGATCAATACAAGTATCACATTATTGTGATGTGTCATCGTCCCATCTGTTTTACAGACGGAGATATCGAGGAGTACCGTTTGTCATAAACATATTAAATGTAGATTATTTTCAGGTTGTCTTTGACTTGAAATGTGTTTTTGATTTTATGTGTTTATATGGTGTGAAGTTGAATCTTTCTCTCAGACTACAAGGCCGCAGAATTAATGGTGGTTCAAACTAGGGATATATCGGTATCGGGGCCGATACTGCGTTAAAATACTCGTACTCGTATCGGTTTCAATTGCCGATACCAAGAACCGATACCACTCAACAGTATTTCGCTACAACAAACTGGTCGCGCTTTGTGGAGAAAAAGATTTGTTGTCCTACCTGACTTCAACGTCTAGGGCAGGGGTCGGCAACCCGTGATCCAGAGCCGCATACGGCTCTTTCGTCGCTCTCTTGCAGCTCTTGCAGCAAGGTGTGTAGAGTAATGTGCGTCGCGTTCACACAGTAAAAAATGACTGCCGTTCCGCCGGTTTGAATCAAACTGTTGCTGGTCCACCAGAAGTAGCGCTGGCAGCGGCCTCATTCAGACGCTGTTGTGCGGCTACGGATGATATTATTGTAGCCGAGTGTCTGTTGTGTGTCTATATTTGTAATTCTAATAAAATGAAAACACGCTGCAGGGTAACTTGAACCACTTTTTTATCTCCTTCACACACGTATATCCCACAATTCCACTCCTCTTTTCCTTTCCGTTTCTCCCTCCACAATAAAAGCACCGGAAACATAACTTGGAACACAGCTTCCTATATAATTGCTCGATCCCTAATATTATCGCTTACATTATGAACCCGGACACGGGGCGTTTTATGGTCCGACATTAGAGGGACTTCCACAAGAAGTTTAAAGCTTGGGATAGCCTTCTGTTAATTTTGTACTATAGGCTTGACATAATCTGCAGAGGATAAAATAAAATCTGCCTCCAAATTAATTGCACTTTCATGGAGACCAAATCTAAGAAGTATCGGTACTCGGTATCGGCAAGTACACAAATAAAAATACTCGTACTCGTATCGGTTTGTAAAAAGTGGTATCGTTGCATCCCTAGTTCAAACAAAACCTGGATCCTTTTCTGGTGTATTTTTGTAGAGAAAAGGGGTTTCTGCCAAAGCTTTAGAAGCTCCTGAGGGCATCTCTGTTCCAAATTTCAATTTGCAACCGGAATACTAATTCCCACTACTAATATTCAAAGGGCCTCTTATTTGCATACGTAAGCACTCTGGATTATTGTTGCAGCTCAGACATTCAGTGCTACCATTGAACCCACTGAACTTTGTTTAACTTGTGAAATGAACAGCTTGGCACTTGGGCTCGTTTTGGGCAGTAGGGCAAACGGCACTTATTTGAGAATCCCTTTTGAAGTTGTTACCCCTTTTTAGGAACAGGCGACTGGGTGGAATCCAATTTCTGTACCCATTGCTGCTGTTTTCACTGTGTTTATCATAGCTATAATGCATGTTATTATATGTATTTGATGTGCAACGTGGCGGACCAGATGAGATGCAATTTACTTACGACAAAGAAGTATTTTTTAAGACTGACTAACCAAGTGAATTATGCTAGCTGCTGGCCTCAGTTGAAGAGCAAAGTGCTGCTCTAAGCAAAGATGGTTGCTCTCAGGAGATAAGGACTGGTGAGGTTGAGTCTGCCCTGTCCCTGTTTAAGAGAGAGAGCGGGATAACAGAAAAAAGACTTGAGAGGAGATTTGGCTTATGGCCAGCATTGGATGTTCAAAAATGCACCTAATACCCAGTCTTTGATTCACAGAGAGCCGAGACTTGAAATGAGCCTCGGAGCACTCTCTACAGATTGCCTCTTTGGGCTAATGTTTGATGACTGCCGCTGTCGGATGTGAGCCATGTGTGGGCGTTGCGTATAAGCCCATTCGGTACAGCTGCGGTGATGTCATACGGCGTGCGGCCTCTGCTTCCTCGCGCTCAAACACACGCTTTGCCCTCTTACACTTTCTTATAATACGTTTTTTAAAATGGCTACTGTTCATGGCTGGATGGTCTTTTGTTTAATGTTTATTCCAGATGATGAGATGAAATTAAACCGCGGCCCCCAACGCGATGCTCGATCATGTTGGAGGAAACGTCCCCGTTCGGGGGAATTGATTCTCCATGCAGCTCCCTTGAAATGACAGCCAAGATTACAAATGGGGTTGATGCATACAATCTGGCAGGTCCACCCAACCCCACCTCATTGCTTAATGGCGGTAATGAGTTTTATTGACACACATTAGATCAGTGCCAAGGCACCGTACCCCACTGCATCATCGTATCCCTGTGGTTGCAGACTCTAACTCTAGCTCCAGCAAAATGAATACTCTCTTATGACATACGGCCGACAGTCGTCGATTTAGGTTTTTGAGTTTCTTGACCCAGTGTTCGTCAGAAGCTCCAACATGCACCCAAGAAGCTTCCCACACCGAATGCCCTCTTTGATGGGAAACACAGCTGCTACGGCCCATCCACCCAGGGGGGAGGTCAATGGGGCTGTCCGAACATGAGCAGGATACGTGTGAACTCTGGAGGTAGAATGTTGGGTTTTACGGCCGCCTTGGCCCAAGCTGTGCACATGCTGCCTGCGTTTGTTTGTATGGGTTAATCATTACAGCAGATGTGAAAGACCAACGTGAGAGCAAATCAGCTGCAGCCCCCACATGCACGCCCACATGCACGTACACTGAAACCAAATAGCTTTGACTGCTTTGACACGGACGTTGTCGTTCATTTGCTAATTTAATGAAGCCAACTTTTACCGGCCGCCACATAGCTTTAGCAAAATGTGTGTGTGTTTGTTTATGTGTGTGTGTCTCCAGTAGCATTTGGTTCCGCCTCTGATAGATGTAGAGACAGCTGTAACACTGTGTGTGTGTGTGTGTGTGTGTGTGTGTGTGTGTGTGTGTGTGTGTGTGTGTGTGTGTGTGTGTGTGTGTGTGTGTGTGTGTGTGTGTGTGTGTGTGTGTGTGTGTGTGTGTGTGTGTGTGTGTGTGTGTGTGTGTGTGTGTGTGTGTGTGTGTGTGTGTGTGTGTGTCAATGGGCTAGGAGACCCAAAATGTGCAAATGTCTCGGCTTTCAGTGCCCGTTACTGGCGCTCGGTGCTGGGGCATTATGCAAAGAAATGATCATATGCACCCGTGAGAGTAATGACCTGCGGGGTCTTATAGTTTCTGCAGGGACTGGACTTGTGTGTTTATGTGAGTACCACTCAGTGTGGCTTGGACTGTGTGAAACACTCATGGGTCTGTAGGAAGGTCCAGGGTTGTGCAAATGTTTAGATGTCATCTGTTTGAGTGGCCCACCCAAAAATAATCATAAATGAAATGCACAATAACTAATTTGCAATGCTTTCAACTGATGCTGTTGGTGTTGCCCTCTGCTGGGTGACCTTACCCAACGGATATCAGTAGTTTTATCAAGCTCTTATCCACAGAAATGGACATTTCTGGCACTTTGCCATAGTTTGTGCTAAAGAGAAGACTTATAAGTCGTTCATCAGCGACACTTTAAAGGGCAAGCAAAGTAGTTATAAAAGCAGGGGTCCAACTTAAACATCAATAAAGAGGAAATGTATCATGATGCGTTCTTGTGTTTTCGGAAAGGATCACATGATGTGTTAAAACATTCAGTTTTCTTTATTACACCACAATAAGTGTTTTCTGGGAATTGTCTCATTAAAAGTAATGTGTCCACCTAAGTGTTCCTGTGACACACACACACACACACACACACACACACACACACACACACACACACACACACGTGCATACACTGCGTTTAGAACAAGAAACACAACCTCACAATATTCGTCCAGAAATAAACCCAGTCGGGTAGGTCTCCCTTGCTCAGGTCTCTATTATAATAATAATAATAAAGCTTTTATTTTAGCTTTTACAGCTGCGCTGCACACCGCTGCTCTATAATTCCCACTGGCACGACCACGACGCCTAGCTAACCACCCACTGTATGTCCAGAATGTCTTCAGCTGGTGTGTGTGCGTTTTGTATGTATGTGTTTCTGCAAAGTGCTAACTGAACTCATTAATGTGGTTTGAAGCCAAGACATATACTCAGAGGTTTGGTGTGTTTCTGTTGGTGTCAGACGCTAACCGGCATGTCTGTGTTGCAGGGGTCCCTTCAGCGTGGTGAGGCGCTGCATCAACAGGGACACGGGCCAGCAGTTTGCTGTAAAGATCGTGGATGTGGCCAGCTTCACCTCCAGCCCCGGCCTCAGCACGGAAGGTGAGAAACAATTGAACCTCGTTTCGTTGCCGTGCGTCAGATTTATGGGGTTGGAATCAAAGTCGTGTTAGAAAAGTGGGACTGAATTTTGCTGTGCATTTCCGTTTGGATCCGACGGCACGCCGAGTGCATAATGTCACACGCTGCACCCAGATGAATAATCTGCTGGATCGGCACTCATGGCCCACTTGTGTGGCGGCGCAGAGTGTGCGTGAGATATTGAAGCACGCCACGTCTCACCATGTGGTTTGTGCTCTGTCATGCTGAGCTGTGTGTGTGTCTTTAAAAACAGAGATAGGGGTGTGTGTGTGTGTTGGGGCTCATGTTGGCGTTCACGATGTGCCATCTGTGATGCCCAGTCAGAGGTTAGCCTGGTAGCCAATAACAGCAAGACAAGGAAATGACCCGAGGGAGGAGGAGCCGTACATGTGGAGGTTTACATGTTCGTTTGTCCTCATCATACTGAGACCAAATGTATTCACTTAAAAATTAAAATCTACCAAATACAGTTCACCTGTCCAGCAGGATGCACAAGTCTTCAAATATTACATTACATTACATTACATTACATTTCATTTAGCTGACGCTTTTATCCAAAGCGACTTACATGATATACAGTAGACCGTAGACACAGCAACGGTGAGCAATTAGGGTTAAGTGTCTTGCTCAAGGACACAACGACACACACTGCCGGAGCCGGGGATCGAACCACCGACCCTCTGATAGATACCAGTTATCGTTTATGATTGTTATGGAGGCATTCCTGACATCGACATCGAGAACAATGCACTTTATATTTGGATTTTTTGTAAGGAATATTGTTCTGACGTTCTCTATAGAGAACAATTAATTAATTAAATTAAATAAAACCGTCGATATCAATAATCCTTCTAAAAAGATACTGTTGCTCGTTAAGGTGTGACATACGCGACGTAAATAAAGCACTAATATTAAACACAATTTATGACATTATTTACCCCTCATAAGTGTTGAGGGCAACTTATGAATTCCATGAAAATAATTCTGTAGTGATTATGATTATTCATGACATCTGTTAAATGTCTGTGAGGCAATTTCAAGTTGCTTGTTTTGTGCAACAAATTACATTTATAACAATAATATCAAATCCTCTGTTCATTTTCAATCAGTTAATGTTTTTAGAAAGGTTTTGCCTTTTTTTTTTTACTTGTTATAAAATGATTCAGCAAATATTTGAATAATTGATTGTCGACAGCTAATTGGTTAATCAACGAGTTTTTCAGTTCTACAAATATTCCGTCTTTAACAGTCATCGGCGTGAGAGTAGTTGTTAGCAGATGCACTAGCGACTATCATGAGGCCATTATTATGCATTATGTGCATAATAATGGCTAGTGAGGGAGACTGTAAACACAGAAACGGCTCCAACGTGCGTCATCTCATGAACTGAATGCTCGACTGTCATAAATACTGAATGAATGCATTCTAAATTAAAGGGGAAAGTTAAAGTCTCACCTGAGGTTAGAGGAAACTACCCTTTTGACACCCTCATTTCTGACAACAAAAAGAAGTAAGCAAGTGTGAGAGGAAGGGAACTGGAGGGCAGCCAGACCTGGAGAGTGGTTTCCTGGGACTTTAGGGAGAATCTGCGTCAGCGTGTGTGTGTGTGTGTGTGAGTGTGTGTGAGAGAGAGAGCGCTGGACTAGCAGATGATTAATGGAGTAATTAAGAGTTTGGGAGTATTGAACAAATAAACGAGGGAGGGATTTGTAGGATTTAATAAAGATGAATACAGGGGGAGCTAGTCGGCTCTCTCAATCAACATTAGAGCTTCGTGGGGTTTGAACTATACATTAGTGCAATTTGCAGTATTATTAGTTTGATGGTACATATTAGAAATTAAATCCATGGGTATGTCCAGAAGAACTAAAAACAGCAGTGCAGGGCTGAGCATGTCTTTACAAGTGAAATCATTTGACCCCGCGTCCTGTAGTCTAGCCCAGACCTGCCGTGCATGCGTTGATCTGCAGACGGCCCTGTGGCTGGCGTTGCTTCCCTTCAGATGCTTCCAGGCCTCCCTGGCTCCCTCGCTCAGTTGCTGCTCTCCTCGCCGCCAGGCCGGACACTGGGCAGCATTGTTGCGCTCAAGAATGGACACTCCAATGAGACGGGCCCGAAGACGAGCATAGAAGAGGAGATAATGAAAGGAAAGAACAGTAGAATGGGGGCTCTGTAGTCGGGGACACGGCGTCATTTCCCCCCGTTGCATAATGATACTGCTCTGTCACGACACAATGGACACACACACACACACACACACACTAGACTCGCAGATGGGGAGTGGAGTGTGTAAATTAGGTTTTTATGGAGTGAGGAACTCAAAAACACCACATTATGTCTGTCAGCCTTTCTCTGCACTGGCAGTTAAATGTTTTACCACTCGTCTCTCCAGTTGTTGTTTCTATCTTCATAAAGAGAAGAGAGGAAAGTTGCCGCCGTAATTGTATTTGCAGTGCAATCTGACACTATAATGAAGGGATGGTGTTAATGAGTGCGAGCCAGGTGTGCGATTTTAAAAGCGAACCCACATCTGGCATCACTCGTCTGTCTGCGCGACACCAGCATGTGTACTCACCTCCCGCCTGCCATCTCCACAGAATGGATCTCCTCTGCGGGGAAGTGAAATGTACCGCCCTCTGGTGGCGGTGTTGAGTCATGGCAGGACTGTGGAGGAGGAGGAAGAGGAGGAGGAGGGCCTGCTGGTCCTTGCTGCTTTTCCTCGTCCTCTAGCTCAGTGTTTTTCAACCTTTTTTGAGCCGGCACACCAACAACCAAAAAAGTTACAAAATGTCACATTGTAGCATAATACAGCGGTAGTTATTGTGCTACCTACTGGCATGGAAGAGTATTTAATCACTAGGCCAGTCACTATATCGCAGGCTCTGACGCTTAACAATGGACACGTTTTTGCAGCAACTAAATATGTTTTTGGACTGATAAAGTGAAATTGCACACGGCACACCTGCCGATCTCTCATGGCACAGTGGTTGGAAATCACTGCTCTAGGCACCGATCGACCACAAAAGAGGCTTTCTATTCCTCAAATGAACAACTTTGTCACCCAAAGGACATCTGATGAGTTGGTTTAAAGGCACTCATTTCAAATGCAGACCCTATTTTGATTCAACCACTTGAATGAGGTTGAATGAGTTTGTGTCCCTGTACTGTGTTTTTAATCTGAACTTAATCATCGTTTTCGGGGGACGGCACAAGTCCTCGGTGCTGACATTTAGGAGCGCAAAATAGAAAATGTCAAATCTTCCTACAAGGAGTTTCAGACATTCAACACTGGAGCTGTTGATGCTACGAGGAACAAAGTCCTTGAATGAGTCAGTAGAGGAAGTTGACCTGACAAATTCAAAAGATGAATCAGAGAAATCATGATTTACAGCACGTTTGTTTGATTTTTAGGGCTCCTGGTTGAAAGACGTTTTACTGATGTCATTAAATGCCGCCTACTTCTTTTGAGGCTGTGTATTAATTTTGGACGTGAACACTGTCTCATCCTTAATTTCTCTCTGCCAGATCTGAAGCGGGAGGCCAGCATCTGCCACATGCTGAAACACCCCCACATCGTGGAGTTGCTGGAGACCTACAGCTCCGATGGCATGCTCTACATGGTGTTTGAGTTGTAAGTCTGCCGGCATCGCTCCACCGGACATGTGCACGCCGCACCTGTTTGTGGTCTTTGATATGAGATCTAGTCTTTTGCTCTCAAGCAGGAAATGCCTCCACCTCACAGCTCTGATTCAGTTCAAATGGTTGAGCCTTGTAATGTCACACCTTAATGTCCTATTTTTTGTGGTTACAGTTGTGTGTGTGTGTGTGTGTGAGAAGATCTTTGCATGCTTAGAATATTAAGAATTAATTTAATGTTTTGTTGGAAAGAGATCATGAAATTCCCCAAAAATATAAGTTAATTAATAATACTTTCCCCCGCCAGCTATATACTATGTGTAACTGTAGTGGCATTTTTGTAGGTTGAAACCTTATCAGTTGTATTATAAATTATAAGTGCTGAGATGATACTGTTTAATGGCAGCTAGCATTACAATCGCAGCGCATCTTGACAGATTTATTTGAATTGCAGCCCTGCGTCGGCTCTATAAATCCACAGGAGACGTTAGAGAACCAGCTCTCCGCTGCTTCTCCTTCCAGGCGTTTGTTGTAGATATCATTTTCTTAATCAACTTGCCTGGTTAATGGTTTCCTCTGTGGGTTTTATGTCGTGAATCTGTTTCTCATATCCCCCTGAAAGCGGCCTTGGGGATTGTTGCTGGCTGGAAAGCGCGATAATGAAGATATAGTGCCTATATGTTCAAGCTGGTGACAGCGGGTCTTAAAATGTCTCCCTGACGGATGTAGATTTATGCACTTTTTTCCACACTATTCTGAGAGGTGCTCTTGAGTAAACTCTTACCTAATTCCTCCCTCTTTTTACCACTCTTCTCAGTATGGATGGAGCAGACCTGTGCTTCGAAATAGTGAAGAGAGCCGATGCCGGGTTTGTGTACAGCGAAGCGGTGGCCAGGTAGGACGCTCAGCGGGAACACATTAAAGCCTGAAATAAACATTTGTGGATGCCCTAAACGGTCTGTTTCTGCTTCATCAAGCCACTACATGAGGCAGATCCTGGAGGCTCTCCGGTACTGCCACGACAACAACGTGATTCATCGCGACGTGAAGGTGAGGGCTCTCTCCTGATCTCGGTAAACTGAAACTTATTCGTAACGAGGGTGATTAATAAACGTCATGCCACACACACTCACCCCCGCTCTCTGTGCGGTAATAACAAAGGTCACGAGTGTTACGCTGTTTACCAGAAAACAGCCTCACGACATCTGCTCTGTACGCTGGTTCCTGTGGCTCTAGTCTCCCCATGTTGGATGCCAGGTCCGTTCTTTAAGAGTTCTTATAGTCAGATTAGCATCACCCTGTGGGATTAGCCACCTAACACACACACACACACACACACACACACACACACACACACACACACACACACACCAGATGGAGCAGTGCTGGTGGGTCAAACCTGAAATGGCCACATGGTTGGCTCTTAACGTCGGATCTGTGCAGTTTGGTTTTCAGTGAAATGAAGGAATACATTTGACAGATCAAACCATCGTTTTATTTAACATACATGATGTTTGAGCACACACTCGAGTGTGAGGAAGGGAAGATATTTACAAGTCTATGCATCTCGTTACTTGCGTACAGACAATATGAATTCAGCACTTTTATTTTCACACATTTGAACTTCTTTCTCTTTGATGGACACACACACACACACACACACACACACACCATGCATTCTTAAAAAAAAGTTGCTGTCACTGAAGTTCATCTCCTTAGACACATCCGTTATCTTCAATCACTCAGGCATTCAACTTTAAATTTCAACACTAATTCCCACACAGGTGTTCAGAAGCCGACGCATAAGAATAGCTCGGTAGTAAGAATGTTAATTTGTTTAACAGAAGTAGGAGGTGCCGAAGCTGCTTTGCTCAGCTTGACGGCATTAGCAACCCGTCCGCCAGTGTTCAGGCCTGTCCTCCGTACGCGGGGTCACTGCTGGCCAGTAGGGGGCAGCGTGGTCAGCCCTGTGCAGTGGAGGGTGGAATTCATGACGCAGATGCTCGTCCTGGGCGTGGCCGAGGGGGTGTTGAGTCTGGAGTTGGGGAAAGCCGTCGGCGTAGACGCTCGTCTGAACTCCGTCGTCGAGCTGTTTGATGTTGCGTCGTTCAGGAAGACCAGCCGGTGGCCGAGTCGGTGGCCGAGTGCTCGCAGGGCGGTTTTGCGCACCGAGCCGGATAACAGGAAGTACATGACGGGATCCAAACAGCTGTTGAAGGCGGAGAACAACAGCATCACCTCGTTGGTGCGGTCCACCAGCTGCATGTAGTCGCAAGACCCGGCTTCGCTGAGCTGGGAGAGGATGTAGACGGGCCGAAAGGCGTGGTAGGGCCCGAAGCAGACGGTGAACAGGAAGAGGACGAAGAAGGACTTCTTGGCGGTTCGTTCGTATCGGTGCGCGTTGGGAAGGTCCGGCTTCTCCCGGGACACCCTCAGCAGCCGAGACGCGATCTTGGCATAGGAGACCACGAGCATGACGAAGACGAGCCAGAACAGCAGCACCAGCACCGCGTTGAAGTAGGCTTTCCCTTTGGCTTTGCTGCTGCGCGGCTTGTACTGGAAACATTTGCCGCGGCTCTCTCGGTCCTCGGCTGTGGCGATCATGGGCACCAGGGCCGCCAGCGACAGACCCCACAGGGCCCCGCATGCCACCCAGCTCCAGGGCCGGCTGCGGCCCCACAGCGTCAGCCTCACGCCTCTCCGCGCTCTGCCTTTCCCCTTCAACCGCACGTATCGGTCCAGGCTGATGAAGCCCAGTAGAGTAATACTGATGTACATGTTCATGTAGAACAGGTTCCCCACCATGCTGCAGGCCACCGATCCCAGAACCCACTGGTTCCCTTTGAGGTGGTAGAAGACCCTGAAGGGCAGGCACGCCAGGAGGACCAGATCCGCCATGGCACAGTTGATGAGGAACACCCGCACAGAGTTGCGGCTCGAATGCAGGAACAGGAAGACCCACAGGGCGAAGAGGTTTCCCACGAGGCCGAAGACGAAGAACAGGGAGTAGAGGACCGCCAGCGGCAGGCGCAGGGCGGCGTCGTCAAACGAACACTCGGTCTGGTTCGGGGAGGAGGAGGGGTAGAGAGAGGTGGCAGAGAAGAAGGGTGACATGTGAAGTTGAAGGGAGGAAGAAGAGGAAGGAAGAGAGGAGTCGGTCGGGGCTGAGGGGGTGAAGGGGAAGCAGGAAGAGATTGCGGTCATTGTGGCTGAGAAGTGTCAACTTCAGGGTTGTCGAATCGGGTCTGAGGAGGAACAAAACAGTTGTTGGTTCACTGAACGAGCTGATTTATTTTAACAGCTGACATTAAAGACGAGAAAAGCTCTCGCTGTGAAACTTGCATTTACATATTTTATGAGTAATGCACAGACAGGTGAGTAATACGTGGGTTGTGGTTTTAAAGGTCACGCGTGTACTCGATGAGAAATGGAAATTATAGCTATTGATGCCGGGCCTTGGAAAAGATACCTGCATAAACGAAGCCGGTTATTGAATATTCTTCAAAAAGGGATCAACAACAATTAGATTGAGTTTTTCCAGGCTGGGAGCTGGACTCGTAACTCACTGAAGGTTTCATGCCCATTTCACCCATAAACTCCAGTTCCAGGGTATTAAAACAATGAAGAGGACATGCATAGAGACACACACACACACACACACACACACACACACACACACACACACACACACACACAGGTCTTTGAAATAAGGCAAAACACTCACCGTCAAATACTCCTGCTGTAGAGACCTCAGGTTTAAATGTTTGGGAACGTGCACAGAGGTGTGGAAGCAGAGCGATCCAGAGTGCTTTTAGTTTTTTCCTCCATCAAAAAAAAAAGTACTCTTATGATACGATGTTATGCAAAAAGAGTCCTTGTCCTTAACACTTTTTTTATTGCAACCTTCAGTCTCGGCGTCATAAATCCTGCACCCTTATTTCTTCTTCTTTACATCCTTTGACAGCGTCTGCTCCTCCCCGCCGTCCTCCACGCTCTCGGCTTCTCTTTAACTCTCCTCTCTCTCGTAAATGTGTTAGTCTGCTGCCTCTACCTCTTGTGTTTTTTCATCTCTCACTGAGTCTCTCTGATCTCGCACCGCCTCGGTCCACATCCACTACTCTCCTCGATCTCCTCCTCCCCCGCCTCGAAGTGTAAAGACAGGAAGTGAGCCCACCACACAGCCTGTTCCTGAGCTTCATCCGTTACGCAGCTCTAATCAGTTCTGCCTGCACCGTCCATTCAGAACAAAGTTTCTAAAATGGGCTAAATACTTCATTTAAACTGAATTAATTAACCAATTAAGAGCCCAGCGAAGGAAAAAGTGCTTTATTATCGTTCTCCACCTGCAATATTAGTCCCATAAACAGGGTTTGGTGTGAAAACAATGTAAGTACTTGCAGACACATAAAAAAGGAATAGCGGACAGTTCATGGCGTCTGCTGCCAGTCCTCCAACATTTCAATCAATTCTGCTTTCTTTGCATGAATTAACAATGCAATACGTAACTCTTTAGCCTGTCTGGGTCGTGGCCTACATTTCTTTCCCTTCCATCCTGCCCTTTTTAAAAACCAGGAAAAAAAGATGAACTCTTGAGTTTCTCAGCACCGCCACGAATACAAGGGATTTTAATTTGCAGAACTAAAAATATTCTCTTCTCCCGTTTGTAAGTTACATCACAGGCTGAAGTAAACGCTGCAATTCCTCATCTACAGACTTCTTCTTGAGGCAAGAATCTGTATCATAGTTCAATTGTGGTATTTTAACTTGTGCGCAATGCCTCGTCATTGTGAAACTGAGGCTCTCTTACCAGCAATTGAACTAAGTGCAAGATCCCATCTTGCACAGAAAGAGCAATGCTCTGCACGGTTACTGTAAACTGCAGGTTTTTTTCTTTATTCACAAGAATAAGTCACATCGCATGTTGGCTGTGTGCGTTGTCTCTTCCACTTTAAAGAGTACATGGAGTTCAAGTGAAATACATGGACCTTAAATGAACTGTTGAACTCTTCCATCCTTTATCTCTCTGCAGCCTCACTGTGTGCTGTTGGCCTCAAAGGAGAACTCTGCTCCAGTCAAGCTGGGTGGCTTTGGAGTGGCAATCCAGCTGGGAGAGTCTGGTTTAGTAGCTGGAGGTACAAGTTTATTTCCTTTTTTTACCTTAAAAGACTGAGAAAACACGTCCTACTATATAGTTGCATACACACATAGCTGTCATTGTAACTTTAATATATTTTGAGGACGATTAACACCTGAATCTGTTGGTTGCACCCTAAAGTTCAGAACACCTCGTCACCCTTAAAATGTGCCCTCTGTCCTCAGGCCGAGTGGGCACACCCCACTTCATGGCCCCTGAGGTAGTCAAGAGGGAGCCCTACGGCAAGCCGGTGGACGTGTGGGGCTGTGGCGTCATCCTCTTCATCCTCCTCTCTGGCTGCCTCCCCTTCTACGGCACCAAGGAGCGCTTGTTCGAGGCCATCATTAAGGGGAAATACAAGGTAGGAGCTGATTTACGAGATGCCACCGTTGTCCTTTAGTGTGCGCGCCGCAGCCGGGCCCCTTTAGTCGCTGTTTAGAGAGTCTTCAGGTGTATTATGTCTTTCCTGTCGTCCAGCCCTGATTCTGTAGTCAATGTTCTGAGCTACCATCACCTCATCACGTATATATTACTTTGAGTGAGTGGCAGTTGTTGCATCCGTCTCCCTTTACGAAGCTTGGGAGGTGATGAACAATCTGACCGGTCTGTTTAACATTCCCTGTTTTCAACGGAGAATGAATTTCCTGCTTGGTGCACTGGTCCCTGGCAGATGCATTCACTGCAGGCATCTTGATGGACGACACGGTGGTATCTTCCACCAAGCTGCTGCTGAATTCAGATTTTATTCTAACATTATAGATATTTACAGTCCAAACAGGGATTCATTAATATATCTAATAAAGAAAAATAATCTTTCTACACGGGCAGCGTGCGCACACACACCTTTACCCTCCAGTTACATGGGCTGCCACTGCAATACATGCGTCTCAAAGTGTCCTCTGGTGTGTGTCTGCGTGTTTGGGTGTGTGTGCTCGTTCAGATGAACCCCCGCCAGTGGGCCCACATCTCGGAGAGCGCCAAGGACCTGGTGAGGCGCATGCTGATGCTGGACCCGGCCGAGAGGATCACCGTCTACGAGGCCCTCAACCACCCCTGGCTGAAGGCAAGATCACACACACACTGCTAGGGATGGATCACTGCAGCCATCTCACCTTACATTTTATGAAAGCATCCACAGGGCTCATGGGAAACCTGGAAAAGTCATGGAAATGCTGAGTTTGAAATAATTAATATGCTTTTAAAAGAAAGACTCGAAATATAAGCAGGCATACGCTGAGTAAATCTATAAATGTTTATTCTTTTAATCAAACTATTGTCTCTCATTCATTTGTGTCCTTTAAGGAATACTGTATGCTTTGGAATCCTCATTGTTAGTTTAAATACTACATTTTATCACTTTTCCATGGAAAAGTCCTGGAACTCCCTTGGTCAGAATGTGTTTACCCCTAACCCAACATTTAGTGTGATGTGGGCATTGTGATTGAGCTTTGGCCTTACTGATCTGACTGATGCTGACTCGAGAACACTTCCTTCTGCGCAGAACCGCGGCTCTGCTTTCACATCCGTTGTGAAACTGCTGTAATGTGTGTGTGCGTGTGCTCCTGTCTCCACAAAATGACGCTTAATGCATCTGTGTTTGTGTGTCTTGGTGCATGTGTGTCTGCAGGAGAGGGACAGGTATGCCTACAAGATCCACCTGCCTGAAACGGTGGAGCAGCTGAGGAAGTTCAACGCCAGGAGGAAGCTGAAGGTCAGCGCTGCCTTCACGTTACACTAGAGTTGAAAGATTCAATGCGATTGAATCCGAGATGAGGAAGCGGCTCCTCCTCCAAATCTGCTTCTGATGACCCAGATTAATTTCTTGTCAAATGTTTTCCAAGATGCTCAACAGTCCTCGCACACAAACGCACAACGTGTACTTACCCCACTTACTGGGGCTTCATCTAACAGCCGTGTTATTCGTGCTCTGTATCCCAGGGTGCAGTGCTGGCAGCTGTTTCCAGCCATAAGTTTAACTCCTACTATGGCGACCCTCCAGAGGAGCTACATGACTTCTCAGATGACCCCACCTCCTCAGGTAAATCACACACCATCCGAGTGTGGGAATGTGTTTATACCCAGAGGGTTAAATATAATGTAACCTAAAGGGTAATATCAGTTGTTCGGATAAAGAGTTTGGTCTCATATTACATATTGACGTCCACTGTGTCACGTCAGGTCAATAATGAAACCGAGCAACAAATTGACTTTCTAGCCCAGTTTCTGTTCTCATGGTTTCCACTCCAGCCTTAATGTGATCTGCAGCTGTCTGTAGAGCTTCCTCTGTTCAGAGGCAGATGTTGCCCAACGGCCCCACTTCCCTGTCTCAGCCGCATACTCTCACTTCCCCCTGATAAGACGACTGCAGGCTGCGCAGTTATCAGCATACATAAACCTCCTGTGCCAGCCGTCATAACCATATCGCATCATCGGCCCATGAATCAGTGTGATGAGCTAAGCGCCTCACGTTTTCCCTGTCTCCGGTTTACGTAGCCGCCGCAGCCAGATCTGTGGCCTTTTCACTGAGGCTGGCAGTCTGCAGCAGCCGTGCTTCCTGGTGACCGGGTTGACCTCGTAGACGTGTGCAGATGCTTGCAGCAGCTTGGCAGATTATTCATAGATTTGGCTTCTCCCTCTCTGTTGCTGCTGTTTCCCGTCTGCCTCTTTATTAGCGACCTCGCTCCTCCTCACACCGCCCGCTGACTCTTGTTTTGTCTTCTCTCTGTCATTGTGAGGGGTTGAACTGTTTGTTGCTACTCTAATCTCTCTGTTTGGTGTTGTTTTTCTGCTGTGCTGTCTCTAGGACTGCTAGCTGCTGAAAGTACGTATCCCTCGCCCCCCGTAGACCCTTCATGTGATACCATGACATCATCACTCGCCTTCTTTCTGTTGCTGCATCTTTGTCCTCTGAGTGTTAAACAACGTGGGGTCCTAACCCTCAAACGCTTTCCTCCATGCCTCCTGAAAACCAAATATAGTTCATTGAGTGGGCCGTTAATCCAAAGTCTTCGTGTAAAGATGACTGTTTACATGCATATTCATCATTTCAATTGCAGGAAGCACTGTAAACGCAAATTAGACGCACAAAGCCAAACACAAAGGTTGAGGGCATAGCAGTGAGATTCTCCATCATAATCAGGTTTGCTGATCTCAAAGGGATGTGGAGGGTTAACTGATGATAGACGTCTGTCAGGGAGTCATTGCTATAGCGAGTGGGAGCAGGTGGCAGTCACCTCCTTCTGTCGGGGTTCAAGACGTATGACGGGGAGAACAATACACCCGTCTGCTCCGTACGTAGTAAATAACAATAAATGTTGCGATGGGGAAATAATAATAACCGAAAGGTGAAAAGTAATAAAAGCCAGTCCACTGTGTTGCTTCTTATCTAACAGACATCAGATCTTATTGAATTGTGACTCGATTCTTCAGAGAAAACCTTATTTCTTGAAGGAGCAGTCATTTTAAGTACAATATTTATTTCTCTCATGAGTACAATGTGTATTTAATAAGCCTCTACTGATTCACCAACAGTGATTGATCTGCACGTGGCTGCAAAAGCAATTATAGGAAATTAGTTTCCTGAATTGGGGTAATCTGATGCATGTAAACGGACCTTTAACAAGGTTTTCCTAAAGTTAGTAACGGGTTAAATTGTATTTTCTCCTCTGCCGTTTCTCTTTGATGCCTCACAATAATGATAGCTGAACCAAAACCTCATTATTAGCCCGGCATTATACACGTTTGTAAATGTGATTTCATGTTCATTTTTCATCCGCCATGTCGGGCCGTCTCTCTAGAGTTGTCTCAATCTGACTCGTATTCTTGTAAGTGCTTAAAGTTTGGGGGCCTAATATAAAAATGGTGTAAAATCATCTCTCATACACTCATCAGTGCTGTAGTCATGTGGTGTCTGAAACATGTTGCCTCCTCTTCACAGAGGAGCTTGTTTATGTCACGTTTATTTAAAGACTTTAAACAGTACTGGTCTGTGTGGAAACCTATTTTTCTACATTTCCCTCTGCATTCCTTTTGCAAATTAATATTCTGCATTTTTCTTGGGCGTACTCGTAACCCGTCATCCACACTGACCTTTTGAAGAGACTTTCCTCTGATGTTGTATTGATGCCATGTACTGCTGTTTCTCTGGTTTTGCTGCATGTGTGGGCGTTGCAGCAGGTACTTGGGGTTAAACAGTTCTGAGTGTTTTCTGTTGTGACCTATTGCTTGTCTTTATTTTGTTGTTGTTGTTTTTTTATGCCTGTTTGTGGATGAGTGTGTGTTGTGTTCAGTGTTTGCATTTTGCGTAGTGTTGAATGTTTGTAGGGACTGCTTGGTGTACGTGTGTGTGTGTGTGTGTGTGCGCTTGTGCTTCAGTCTATATTTGCGTGCATAACTTCTCTGTGTGTGTGTGTGTGTGTGTGTGTGTGTGTGTGTGTGTGCAGGGGCAGTTTCGCAGGTTTTGGACAGTCTAGAGGAGATTCATGCTTTGACGGACTGCAGTGAGAAAGACATGGACTTTCTGCACAGTGTCTTCCAGGACCAGCACCTCCACACCCTGTTGGACGTGAGTAAGCCACCCCATCAGGACCTCTTCCTGTGATACCCAATGCGCCCACTAGGTGTTGCCACGAGTCAGGAGCTGGCTTCAAAGTATCTGTCCAACATGTACCTTCTACTTACTGTCAAGTGAACTTGGTATTTTTTACTTTTGAGGTCAAATTGTTCTTACATGTTATTGTTGTCTTTTCAGCTTTATGACAAAATCAACACCAGGTCGTCCCCTCAGATCAGAAACCCTCCAAGTGACGGAGTGCAGAGAGCCAAAGAGGTGAGGAATAGAATATGATATCCATAACCATGTTTCCATTGGTGTTTAATTACCTGAGACTTAAGCTCATAATGAGCCCCTCACATGTACGTACGGAGCGGGTCCTCTTGATGGAGGCGGCCATGTTGCACATCCATGTTTGACGCCGTAGTTCTTGTGAAACTGTCGTTGTAATCTGCAGCTACGCCACCATTACATTACATTACATTACATTTCATTTAGCTGACGCTTTTATCCAAAGCGACTTACAATAAGTGCATTCTACGGTTACATACAAGAATCAGAACAACAAGAATCAAGAAGGTACAATTTCGACAAAAAGTTCAACTACAAAGTGCTATCAGTAAGAGCCATTTCAGTGCTACTAAAGTGCTACTTCCTTTATTCAAGGTATAGTCGGAAAAGATATGTTTTTAGTTTGCGACGGAAGATGTAGAGACTTTCTGCTGTCCTGATGTCAATGGGGAGCTCATTCCACCATCGAGGAGCCAGGACAGAGAACAGTCGAGACTTTGTTGAGTGTTTAGCTCGCAGTGACGGAGCTACAAGCCGATTGGCAGAAGCCGAGCGGAGCGCACGAGTTGGGGTGTAAGGTTTTACCATGTCCTGGATGTAGACTGGACCAGATCTGTTCGTAGCACGGTACGCCAGTACCAATGTTTTGAAGCGGATGCGGGCGGCCACCGGTAACCAGTGAAGGTCGCGGAGGAGCGGAGTAGTGTGGGTGAATTTCGGGAGGTTAAAGACCAGTCGAGCTGCTGCATTCTGGATGAGCTGCAACGGTCGGATGGCACCAGCAGGTAGACCCGCCAGGAGGGAGTTGCAGTAGTCTAGGCGCGAGATGACCAGAGCCTGGACGAGAACCTGTGCTGCCTTCTGGGTGAGAAGTGGACGTATTCTCCTGATGTTGTGCAGCATGAATCTACAGGAACGAGTTGTTGCGGTAATGTTGGCAGTCAGGGAGAGTTGACTGTCAAGGGTCACACCGAGGTTCCTGGCAGTCGGGGTCGGGGCCAAGACTGAGTTGTTGAAAGTAATCGTCAGGTTGTGAGTGGGGGAGACTTTTCCTGGAAGGAAAAGTAATTCCGTCTTGTCAGGGTTAATTTTCAGGTGGTGTGCGGACATCCATTGTGAAATGTCAGTCAGACAAGCAGAGATTCGTGCTGCTATCTGTGTTTCCGATTGTGGAAACGAGAGGATCAGTTGGGTGTCATCAGCATAGCTATGGTAGGAAAAGCCATGCGAGCGAATGACGGAGCCAAGAGAGTTGGTGTACAGGGAGAAGAGGAGAGGACCGAGGACTGAGCCTTGAGGGACCCCAGTAGTGAGAGGACAAGGTTCAGACACAGATCCTCTCCAGGTTACCCGGTAGGTCCGATCACTGAGGTAGGATGAGAGGAGGGAGAGCGCAGTGCCTGAGATACCCAGGTCCTGGAGGGAGGAGATGAGGATCTGGTGGTTCACTGTGTCAAAGGCAGCAGAAAGGTCCAGAAGGATAAGGACAGAGGAGAGAGAGGCTTCTCTCGCAGTGTGAAGCTGCTCTGAGACAGCAAGGAGGGCAGTCTCTGTTGAGTGGCCTGCCTTGAATCCAGACTGGTGAGGGTCCAGAAGGTTGTTCTGGTGGAGGAAGGAGGAGACTTGGTTGAAGATAGCTCGCTCCAGGGTTTTGGAAAGAAAGGGAAGGAGAGAGACAGGTCTGTAGTTGTTGACTTCTCACGGGTCGAGAGTGGGTTTCTTCAGGAGAGGGTTAACTCTTGCCTCCTTCAGAGAGTTAGGGAAACAACCAGTTGAGAGGGAGGTGTTAATTAGATGGGTGAGAAAGGGAAGAAGGTCAGGAGCAATAGACTGGAGGATGTGAGATGGGATGGGGTCAAGGGGGCAGGTGGTTGGGCGGGCAGAGGATACCAAGGTAAGAACTTGGTTGGGGGACAGAGGGGTGAAAGAGGAAAGTGAAGGGGAGGCGGATAATGTTAATGGAGATGTAGTTATGGGCAGGGGATCAGTGAATGAGGAGCGTATGTCATCTATCTTTTTAGTAAAGTAGTCGACAAAGTGGTTCGGTAGAAGGGTGGAGGGAGGAGGAGGACAGGGGGGGTCTAGGAGGTTGGAAAAAATGGAGAAGAGTTTTTTGGGGTTAGAGAAAGAAGATTCAATTCTGGATTGGTAGAACAGGCTTTTGGCTGCAGAGATAGAGGCAGAGAAGGAGGCGAGAAGAGAGTGATAGGCGTGCAGGTCGTCTGCGTGTTTGGATTTTCGCCATTTCCTTTCCGATGCTCGCAAAGTGGCTCTCTGGGCACGGACCGGGTCTGACAACCACGGAGCCGGAGAGGAATTGCGAACCTTACGTGTCGTAAGAGGACAGAGAGAATCAAGAGAGGAGGACAGAGTAGAGAGGAGAGTGTCTGTGGCACAGTTAGGATGCATGAGTGAGAAAGAGTCAGTTGAAGGAAGGGATGTCAGAACAGACGAGGCCAGAGAGGAGGAAGAGAGGGAGCGAATGTTGCGACGGATAGGTGCAGAGTCTGTTGCTGTGGGAGGGTTGTCAGTTCCCAAGAGTGGGAGAGAGTAGGAGATGAAGAAGTGGTCTGAGATGTGAAGTGGAGTTACAGTGAGGTTAGATGTTGCGCAGTTTCTGGTGAAAATGTAGTCAAGATGATTTCCAGCCTTGTGAGTCGGAGGTGAAGGACTGAGTGAGAGAGCGAAGGAAGATAGTAGGAGCACCAGGTCAGATGACTTCTCGGTCTGGATGTTGAAGTCACCTAGAAGAATGAGAGGAGGGCCGTTTTCTGGGAAATTTGATAGGAGGACGTCTAATTCTTCCAAGAAGTCTCCCAGGGAACCACCAGATGCCGACAGATCCAACACAATCTCTCTTCTGAAGATGAAAACACATATTCACAAACTGGGGGCTCCCGCTTGTGGCTTTTAAACCACTAATCTAAAAATTAAAAAGAAAAAATGTAGCGCTTTTTCTAGTATTAAACACTAGTATTAACTAGTATTAAACTGCCAATCGCCTTGTAGCTCCGTCGCTGCGAGCTAAACACTCCACAAAGTCTCGACTGTTCTCTGTCCTGGCTCCTCAATGGTGGAATGAGCTCCCCATTGACATCAGGACATCAGAAAGTCTCTACATCTTCCGTCGCAAACTAAAAACACATCTTTTCCGACTATACCTTGAATAAAGGATGTAGCACTATAGTAGCACTGAAATGGCTCTTACTGATAGCACTTTGTAGTCGAACCTTTGACGAAATTGTACCTTCTTGATTCTTGTTGTTCTGATTCTTGTTTGTAACCGTAGAATGCACTTATTGTAAGTCGCTTTGGATAAAAGCGTCAGCTTAATGAAATGTAATGAAATGTAATGTAAAAACAATTCACAGGTTGAGATGTTTATTTAAAAAATGTCAATAACCATAATTAGATCCTGTTGTACATTATGAGCGTTCTTCACATTCACAGCTCTTTCTCCTCGTCTTTATTTGCTCCACCAGGTACTGGAAACCCTCTCCTGTTACCCAGAGAACATGGAGGCCAAGGAGCTCAGGAGGATCCTCACACAGCCGCACTTCATGGTGGGATATCACAGACACACAGAAACCGACGCTCATTGCTTCCTGTTTTTTTTTGTTTTCTTGGCCCGTGCATGCTTATTTGTTGTGTGAGATTAAAACCTACAATGTGTGAAGTAGGGTTCCATCCTCAATCCACATAACTCCCTCGGCCACAAAGCTGCTTAGCACCTGAGCTTGGCGAGGGGCCGACACATGGAGGGGGTAAGGCACAGGGAAGCATTACAGTGGCATGGGGAACTGAAGAGCCTCGGCATGGATCCACAGGCGGTGAAGGAGATGCCACCGGTTTTATCTGCTCGGTCTAATAGCTGAAACTGTTTGGGAGGATATTATCGTTCCTACATGGAAATTAAAAGAAAAGCGGCGGCAGAAGACAATCAGTGGTGGATTTTGTGTAAAAGGTACAACTTGTGTCTGTCGTCGCGATACCAGTAGCTTGTTTAGCGGCTGCAGTTTTCATATACATCAGGATATCATTTCTAATTCCAGTGGATTCAAGTTTTTTTGTGGTTCTTTTGACGTGTTGTCACTTCCAAAAAGCTGCACAGCAGCTAAACGCAGGAGGACGCCGCCGTTTATTCAGTCCAGTTAGAAGCAGAGGTGTCTCCCTGTGCTGATTCAGTCTGTGACACTTACTAGAGCTGTCACAGTCACGCCTTCGGTCTGGTTCAATCCAATTAGCCCGTCTTGCTCTCCGGCCTGACCGGCTGGGTTTCTTCATGCTGCCGCAGACGTTTAGCGGTGCTGAAAGCTGAATGCGTGTGAAGGGCTTCGGCGTGGCAGCACATGGGAGGAACAGATGTATTCTTGACAATCATCTGAGGCGATGAGCCGATGCTTTGTTCCTGCTTTCAACTTGGCATGCAGTCATTTAGTTTGTATTCAATGTCAAACACTTCCTAATAATCCGCTCTTGATGACTTAAACAGTTGTCCTTTTCAGCCACTCTAATGTTCCCCATAAGTCAAAAGCCTTTAGCGCCAGCCGTTTGGTCTCTCAATGTCCGCTATGCATCATCACAACACGAGCAGATGTGATCATTTGGCCGCGCAGCGAGTAAATGTGTTTAGTCAAAAGCACACTGTGTGTCAGTAATATGATTAGTGGCCAAAGAGGATCAGTGGAAGCCACACTCTTCCACTCAAATACACATGAATGATGGTGTGTACGACCACACTTCCCTCCAGGCTCTGCTGCAGACCCACGATGTGGTGGCCCACGAGGTCTACAGCGACGATGCGCTGAGGGTGACCCCGCCGCCCACTTCCCCTTACCTGAACGGAGACTCCCCAGACAGCACTAACGGAGAAATGGACCTGGAGAACGTCACCAGGGTTCGCCTGGTCCAGTTCCAGAAGAACACGGATGAGCCCATGGTGTGTAGACGGACACAAGAGGCACACATTACACACACATGGTCGAATTTAAACTGAGTTATCATGTGGTCACCAGCCTGGGTGCCTGAACCAACACGTCACAGTAAAGGTAGGAAGTGTGCAAACTACACGTAAATAAATTAAATGCATATGAGAGGTGAGTATAGCCTTTCTCAAATGGACTAATGTCTGGTTTATCATGTCAACACGTCTTGAGTAAAGCATTACCATAATGATGCTGCATAATAACCATGCTGTCGAGTGTGTAGTAGACTGTATTGTCATGGCCTGTGACCTGCTGTACCTCTGCCCCTCTGTGTTCTAGGGCATTACTCTGAAAATGAACGAACTGAACCACTGTATTGTGGCCCGGATCATGCACGGTGGAATGATTCATCGACAAGGTATTGAAATCACAATGAGCTGCATGTTGTTCTCCCCCGGAGCTTCTCAATACCCCCTTGGGTTTTGCCTCTGACTTCTGCTTTGTGAAGCGCTGGTGTTTCAACACCCAGGAGCCTCATTTGTAGCTTTTTATTAAATCCTTATTTCTCCGCTTCAGGGACTCTGCATGTAGGAGATGAGATCCGGGAGATTAATGGCATCAGCGTTGCCAATCAGACGGTAGAACAGCTCCAAAAGATGCTGGTGAGTCACACAGATTGGATTTTCTCCCCCTCGCTTTCCCCATTTTGACTCTGCAGGCAGCTTTTAACCAAACGGTGTTCTCTGCATGTATTTCTGTTCGGACATGTTTGTGTCACATGAGGTCACGTGTGGACCGATGTGGTAACAGTGTTTGTCTCCTTGTCCGCACAGAGGGAGATGAGAGGCAGCATCACCTTCAAGATTGTGCCCAGTTACCGGTCCCAGTCCATGTCTTGTGAGGTAAAGAACCCCAAACGCACACACTTGCGTGCATTTTTGCATATTCTGTCGGGAAATGTGATTAATTTAGTGTTTTTCTGTTGCAGAAGGAGTCGCCGGATGTGTCCCGACAGTCGCCTGCAAACGGCCATGCCAGCGTCACCAGCTCCATCCTGGTACGTCTCTCACACACACACACACACACACACACACACACACACAGAACTAGCAGCAGGCTCGTGAAAAGAAAAAGAGAGAATACATTAAATATGGTCTGTTTTAATTTGTTATTGGGATTAAGTTCCGTGTGTGTGTGTGTTTGTCTGTGTGTGTGTGTTCATACCATCAAAGTTGGATTTAAATCTGGGCCAGGATCATAGTTGCATGTTGTTTCCTTGCTAAAAGCATCTTTAGCTGATTTTCAAGTTTTCATTATTATTTTAATGTTTTCTTTAGCGTAAAATCAAATACTTACACAAACTTCTTTCTTGTCGACCAGGACCTGCCAGCAACCATCCAGCCCAAAGGCCGCCAGGTGAGATTTGCTCCTCCCTTTGCTTTACAAGCCGCTCCTGTATGACAAACTACCAGTCCAAATCTGCATGTATGCACTTAAAGCCATCGCATCTGTTTTCAAGACGTTGTTAAGTTCTGCTCTCTGTTCTCCACAGTTGAGCAGAATTATTTCCCTTTAAATGCATTTCTCATTTGATTTCTACCATTTCTGTCTATTATGCTCTGAGATCACACACACACACACACACACACACTTACATACTGCGGTACATTTGTATACACAAGATACCGCATCCAGTTGTGGGTCCCTCATCACACCTCCTTTGTTTATGCCCCTCAACATTTCCTACTGCATGATATATGTGTAAGTATGTGTGATGCTCTCAACCCTTTAGATCTCAAGACCCGCCATCAAGGACAAATTGTCCATCAAGGTAAGACGTCTCTAAGTGGACTCTTGGTAGAAGTAGACCCCAGCTCCTCCCACCCCCATCGCAAGGCTCGGTTCCTCCTCATAGTGGTGTCTAGATCCCATGCAAGCTGTCAAGGCTCAGTCTCCATATCTTGTTCGTGAGTGGACATGAAGGGCAACAGAAAATGTGGATGTATGTGCGTAAGCCGTTGATTTAAAAAAAAAAAAAAAAGATGCTTTTGATCATTCTCGTCTTGCTTTTCATTGATCTAAATGTGTGTGCCCTTTCCTGCTTCGGCTGACATGCTCTTGATCTTTCCTCTTACTGTCTGTATTCTGTATATCTTTACGGTGAGCGTCAGCATTTCTAACTAACAATACTCGCAGCCGGCCTCCTCCTCGTATGGGCAGCTTGGCCAATCACATTCTCTCCCATATGTTCTCCTGTGATTTGCCTCTTTGCCGACAGCTGACGCGTGCCACTTTGTCCCGCCCCTTCCAGATTTATGTCCGCGCTCAGTTCGAGTACGACCCGACGAAAGACGACCTCATCCCATGCAAGGAGGCCGGAATTGGCTTCCAGGTGGGTGACATCATTCAGATCATCTCCAAGGACGACCACAACTGGTGGCAGGGGAAGCTGGAGAACACCAAGAACGGCACGGCGGGCCTCATCCCCTCACCCGAGCTGCAGGAGTGGTGAGTGCAGCCCTGCAGCCGCCCTTCCTCTGTAAAGGCACGCTCGCCTTCTTCAATCACGCTTCACGGCATGCGTGTTCTTTCCAGGCGCGTGGCGTGTATAGCGATGGAGAAGACCAAACAGGAGCAGCAGGCCAGCTGCACCTGGTTTGGCAAGAAGAAGAAACAGTACAAAGACAAGTACCTGGCCAAGCACAACGCAGGTAAGCAGTAACCCACCGAGCGTGCAGCTAGCGCAGCAAAGCTAACACTGTGACGTAGGAAAGTACGCTCGAGTTGCACGACTCCTGAAGGCAGCGCTCACATCGTGGCACCTTCTGTCCAGTCTGTAGCGTTTCCCTTCTGACCGACCTCTCCCAGCTCGGTTTTACCAAACTTTTCACTAACGGCGTTGCAATTAACAGCTTTGTGATGTTTACAAGTGTTATGGTTTTTCTTTTTTTGTTGAATTTGTCTTTTCTGGTGTCTTTTTTTATTAACCCTTCCGCTCCAACCCTCTGTCCATATTTCATGCTGTCTCTTACCCAATGACATGGCTGCATGTAAGTAACTCAGCTGGCGTCCAGCCTGTGTTTTTCTTCCTCCTCCTGTTCTGCTTTTATTCCTCGTCCTCCTCCAAATCTCTCCTAGACCTTTGAATGACGGCTGCTTTGTTTGGGTTGCTTTAGCAAAGAGGACGCGATGCCAGTCGGCTTAGAATTGCTCAGCTTGGTTCATTTCCCCCGATCTTATTAGAAATAAATAAGAGATATTTGACCGTCATCAGGTCTGCATGGGGCACATTATGGCATCATTTGAATAACTCGGCCCTAAATATATATATAAAAAAATCCACTTTGGATTTAAACTACGGGGACAAAACATTGGAATGAATGTTTCTCTTATTAGCATTGCTTGTGTCCTTCTGACTCGCCATTAGATTTTTATTTTTTACAGATGTTTGTATTCAAACTGCCAGTTTATGAGGTACATCCAGACTGCAGAGAGAGGTGTTTCGAATATTTTGTCCACCCTATTTATACCAATAATTGAAGAAAAAAACTTGAAACTGAACAAATAAGTGGAAGCAACGCTATAGTAGGATCTGTTGCAGGATATTAGACCGGTTTACCAACGTGTACCTAATAAACTGGTGTCTGAATGCATTTTAGCCACTTGCTTGAAGAGTCATTGATTTATTTTCCATGTGACAACGGGCTGAGCTAAACTAACGTTTCTGCTCTGCAGTGTTTGACCAACTAGATCTGGTGACGTACGAGGAAGTGGTCCGAGTGCCTTCGTTCAAAAGGAAAACGCTGGTCTTGCTCGGTAGGTGAAGTATTTGTATTTGTATAGGCAGAGAGACGCTTAATTATAGGTGTAGTTTGTCTTTAGACCGCCAATATATCATCCAATTTAAAACATTAATAAAAAAGTAAGGAAATAGAACATACCATAAAAGTCATAACGTAGAAGAATCCATAAAAAGGATTATGGAATAGTATGACATTGAAATGTCATTAAAAAGTCATAGACAAATATGCAATAAAAGTAATAAAAAGCCCTAGTATGTCATGCAATTAAAAAAGATTCCATTAAAAAAAGTCAAAGAATAGTATGCGTAAAAAGGTCAAATAATAAATCATAAGCATGCAATTAAAAACATGTCTCACAGTCTTAGTATGCCATAAAGGTGTCTCAAGTTCTTGAGTAGGAGCGTATCTGTTTAATTCACTGGTTTCTGCTGCACCCTTCATTCAGGTGCACATGGAGTTGGGCGGAGGCACATCAAGAACACGCTTATTACCAAACACCCCGACCGCTTCGCCTACCCCATCCCTCGTAAGGACACGCACACACACACACACACACACACACACAGCTGCACACGTGTCACAAAACAGCGTTAGCGAACACAAGCCCCTCCCCCTTTTCCGTCCCTCTCTTCCCAGACACGACCCGGCCTCCGAAGAAGGACGAGGAGAACGGAAAGAACTACTACTTCGTGTCTCACGACCAGATGATGCAGGACATCAGCAACAACGACTACCTGGAGTACGGCAGCCACGAGGACGCCATGTACGGGACCAGGCTGGAGACCATCAGGCAGATCCACGTGCAGGGCATGGTGTCCATCCTGGACGTGGAGCCGCAGGTGAGGAGAGGGCCTGCACAGCTGATCGATGAGTCATAACAAAGAATCAGAGTTTGGTTGGAAACATATAAAACTCTCTCTCTCTCACTCTCTCACTCTCTCTCACTCTCTCTCACTCACACATATCAGGCACTAAAGATCCTCAGGACAGCAGATTTCGCCCCCTATGTCGTCTTCATCGCGGCTCCCACCGTCACCCCGGGCCTGACTGAGGTACTCACAAACACTCCCATTCATGCGCTAACTCTCATTCCCACCTTCATTGGGTTATTTAACCTGAACACCCTCCGAACTGTGTAAACCGCCTCGATTTACGTTCCTGTCGTCCCCTTTTTTATTTATTTTTGACTTCAGTTGAGTGTTTCTCACGCTGCACGTGTCCTGTGTGCTTTAAGCATGTTTTGTATTCTCTTTGCCCGATTTGTGTTTGCACTCGAGATTCCAAAGTGGTGCAAGAAACTGCCTGTGAGTACTGGTTCAGTGGTGTGAGTACTGGTTCAGTGGTGTGAGTACTGGTTCAGTGGTGTGAGTACTGGTTCAGTGGTGTGAGTACTGGTTCAGTGGTGTGAGTACTGGTTCAGTGGTGTGAGTACTGGTTCAGTGGTGTGAGTACTGGTTCAGTGGTGTGCGTACTGGTTCAGTGGTGTGAGTACTGGTTCAGTGGTGTGAGTACTGGTTCAGTGGTGTGAGTACTGGTTCAGTGGTGTGAGTACTGGTTCAGTGGTGTGAGTACTGGTTCAGTGGTGTGAGTACTGGTTCAGTGGTGTGCGTACTGGTTCAGTGGTGTGAGTACTGGTTCAGTGGTGTGAGTACTGGTTCAGTGGTGTGAGTACTGGTTCAGTGGTGTGCGTACTGGTTCAGTGGTGTGAGTACTGGTTCAGTGGTGTGCGTACTGGTTCAGTGGTGTGAGTACTGGTTCAGTGGTGTGTTTGTGCAGCTCTAGTCTGTCTGTGTCAACTTGTATTCCTCTAAATCCTCTAATCCCTATAATAATCCTCTTAATTGTGTGTTTTCTCACTGGTGTTCTTTGTTGTTGCTCATAATGCACCATTGTCTCCTCCGGACCAACCCCACCTCTCCATTTCCATATCTCCTCTCTTCCCTGTATCGTGTACGATTTTGTCGAATCATTTTTTAATTTCTTTTAAATGATTCTCTTATAAACTTTTTCATTTAAGAGCAGTTGTTTTCCATATACTTCAGGCGTGCATTGGTGGTCTACATAACCAGATACGCGCCATCATAAGGAATAGATGGATGAATTTAATTAATTTTAATTTCATCCAATTAACTTTTTTAATATGTATTTAAATATTTATTGATGTAATTTGTTGCGTGTCAAGCACATTTACTTTACATTGTAGAAAATGTGCTCCAAAAATAAACTTTGATTACATTTTAATGAATGCGTCTTATGCGGCGTACTATGACTTTGTAATGACATTTTTCTTTTCTTAGGACATTCATAAAAAAGTTATAGCATAGTATGCTTATAATTAACTTATATTTCATGACCACTATGTTGGTCATATAAAAAAAAACTTATAGTGGCGCTTTTCTTTTTTTCCTGGCTGAGCGCTTAATGTATTTGGGAGTCGAGACTTTACCGATAGGCAAGAGTGCCGCTTTATGTTTTGGCCGTCTTAGGAAGTGAATTAAAATTTGCAGCAGCTGACTGACTTTGTATAAAATGTCGACATTGACCTCCTCCAGCGTGAAAGGCCAATGACGCAAGTTAGCGAGTTATAAACCTCCGCCCCCGCAAATGTGACAGCGATGTAAAAACACTTATGAATTCTAAATGAGTGTGAATTAATGTTTGAACTAGACCAGAGGCCTTGCCACTAACCCCGCCCCAACCCGCCCCCTTTCTTTTGCTTTCTCCACCACGCCCTCAGGATGACTCCCTTCAGCGGCTCCAGAAGGAGTCCGAGCTGCTGCAGGGGACCTACGCCCACTACTTCGACCAGACCATCATCAACAACGAGATCGACGACACCATCCGGCTGCTAGAGGAGGCCGTAGACCTGGTGTCCACCACCTCCCAGTGGGTCCCCGTCTCCTGGGTCTACTGACCCATCGGCTCATCGCCCGAACGATCCTGCTCTGATCCGACGCGGATGCTAAACTTGGGTCAAGTCCCACCCCCCCACCCACCCACTCGAGTCACTTTCCGCATCACATTTCTGTAGATAAACTGTTGTTGAAAAAGAGGGAAATGAAGAAACTAATGACTCGCGACAGACTTCATCCTGCCCCCCCCGACCCCTTTTTCTCAACAGCCTCAAAGGCATATTGTTGTGTACATATATACATATATATATATATATATATATATATAAATGATAAAAAAAAAACAACTAAGTGAATACGGTTCTGTCCTAGTCGGGCGGGGAGCGGAGGGGCAGTGTGGTAGATATTTTGTACTTTTCTTTTGTAATGGACTGATCGGTGTAACATTGGAAAGGCAATAGTGAGCATGACCATAAAGCAGTCTTATGTGGGTGCCTGTGTGTCCACCCTTTATTTTTCAAAAGGCACTCCTTGTGGTAATCTTGTCCTCCTCTCCCAGCACCCCCTAGTCTCCTCGGCCCCCGTGCCGACCTTTAAAGCACATTAGAAGCTGCTACAGTGGCGACAAGTTTGAGTGAAGCAGAAAGCACAGGAAACTTGGCAGTTTCTTTCCCCGTCACCCCCCCAGCCCCCTTTTTTTATTTATTCCACTGGCCCTCTGTGCCTGTCAGTCTGTTGAAGGGGCACACCGCGCCCTCCACGCTGTCTGTGTTGCCGTAGCCGATCGTACCATGCTTCCCCTCCAAGCCTCCGACGGTCTCTGTTTACACCTCAGTTTGCACAAAAATGGGACAATGAAGAAGACGTGTCCTCCTCCTCCCCCTGCCCCCCGTACATTAACACTAAGCGGTGGTCAGTGGACCCTGGAATGTCTGGTGGGCTCTAAACTGGACAACAAAGACGACAATAAAAAGTGAACTGCCTTATCAGAGCCTCGGGTAAGAAGTCAGCAACACCTATGCACACCCCTGGTGTCTGCCAGGCACGACCACCATTTCTCTTCTTCGCCCACACTCAAGTAGTGAGCCATGCTTGTTCAAATGTAAAGTGTTCATAGGAATATCTGAGGAAGGGGAGGGCCTTGTGTCGGTGGGACGAATCCAAATCCCAGAGCCGCCATTTTGGAACTGTTAACTGTTGTCTTTAAGAAATAAATATAAAGGAGTATTCTTGTTTTTTGAGGGAGAGAAAATAACTAAATTTTGTGTGTAACTGTTTCAATGGTGCGTACGTCCTACGAGTGAATTACCAAGAGCCAGTGTATATTAACCCTTAAAAGAAGCTCAGTATGTGACATAACCTCTTCATTTTTTACCAGAAGGGAGACCTTCAGTAACTCGGTAAGTAAGCACATCAGGTGACGGTCTTACACAAAAGATGGTTTTCTTTTTTTTTTTAAGTCTATATTCCACAGTGCGGTGTGGTTGCTGTTGCTCCACTTCATGTAAAGTGTTTTCATTTCCAGTCCTGTGTAAATTACCTCTGCAAAATGACAAAAGCAGCTCTTCTGTATGAAATGTTGTTCTTTTTTTGTTATTTCATTTTAAAAAAAAAAAATATATTTCCTTTTACGTGTTTAAAGTAAACCGCCTCGTCTTCCTCCTTTTTTCTTTTCTGTGCGTCTGTTAATTATTCTGTATTTCTCTACACTTTAGAACGGGGATCCGGTCCAGCCTCAGAGCCGTTTGCATATCAAACATTTGTAGAATATTCTCTACGAGCAACGATTTTCCTGTTGGATTTCTCAATGATTCGATTTTAATGAGCGATGTAGTTCTATATTCAAAGTCATGCCCACTAGGAAAGAGTATTGAAGGTCTATATTACAAAATAATCACATTCTTCATAAATGATACAGTATTGCATCGTTTGCTGTGCTTATAATTCCATTTAAGCTTCGGCCCAATTTGTTGAAAACAGTTTAAACACAGGAAGGAGGCTAATAAACAATTTATTATGAGGGACATTAAGCATTGTAAAGCCTGAATCTGTTCAGGGTTAACATGGCTTAAAAATGGTCCATAATTCATATTTGAATGTGATGTATTATTTCAGTTTTTTGCATTTTAAGTGTTTAAACATATTCTGCTTACTGAGGGAAATATAAATTACTGGTAAATAACTTTTATGACGTACTATTGATAATTTTATTGATCAGCTTCAGTTTAGTTAAAATTGCAACTTCAACAACAATTATATATGTATTAATACTGTAAATATTGGAACCAGACGGCAGTAACAGAGAAACATGATTTAATTTCACATTTGATTCATTCATATACATATTATTTACAATGGGGCAACAAGGGACTCTGGAGCGTTGGCTCGTCTGTTGTCAGGTTTAGTAGCTCGACCTCTGCCAGCTCATTAAAGTCCAACCAAAAGGACTCCAGGTCGTCGTTGTCAGCGGCTGAAGCCGCTCTGTCAGGACTGGAAAGAGATAGCATTAATGAGAGCGTCCCACTAACTCCCATGATGCATTTGTGTCGTAACAATTTGCATGAAGACGAGTTCTCTCGTTATTAGACAACTGAAAACCATCAGAAGTTGCTGTCAACATGTAAAGATTTAGCATTAGAGGAGAGAGCTTTCTTGGACCAGAAGCATCTGCAGTCTTTAACCAAACTCATGCAGGTTGTGCAGCTTTCAGAGTCTCAGAGCAAACACACGTACTTCTGTGTTAGTAGGCCGGTGACCCCTGCACTCCCCTGGTGCTCATCTGGGCCTCTGCTCTTTCATGAAGGCGTTGGGAGGCTTCTTGACGTACGGCCCTTCCTGGTGCTGCTCGACAAGCCTTCTCTTTCTGTGGAAAAACAGAAGCATTTTAGGAAGAAACACTAAGTGAGCAGAACAATAAAGACATGGGGGAAATGCATCCTGTTGGGTGGTCACTAAAAAAGATGGATTATAATAATATTCATGCAAGAATCTTGGGAGACAAATAACAGACACTTCAATCTAACAGCTGCAGAGAAATTAAATAAAAGGTGAATGTGGCTAAAACAACAGAGCTCATTTACTTGGTCTTCACGGTAGTCGCTGCCGGTAGCCGGTACGGTGCCGGTAGCCGGCAACTGGTGAACTATGCTCATTGTGGTTTGAAATGCAATGAATTGATTATCCAAATAGTTTTAGATGGACATATCCTCCATGGACTAATCCTTTCAGCTCTGAATGATCTCTCTCCATAACTCTTGGTGTCTTACCTGTCCCTGGTTATAGAGCTGGCTATGAGCTGCCTGACTGTAAAGAGGGCCTGGCTGCATGCGTCTGACTTCCTGACTCTGAGAATCCATTGCTGTGATTGGCTGCTCAGATGTGTGTGCTGCCTCCATCCCATTGGGGACAATAGGAGGTGGCGGTGGTGTGGGATCACCAGTCCCATCTCCAAGGATGGCAAACTGGTTGTCCAGATCAATATTTGACATTGACCCAATCTATCTGTTCTCTCTTTCAGAATAAATCTGAAATAAACTGGGATCCTGTGACAATATTGAGAAAACTAATAATTACTATAATAATAATAATTGCTACTTCTACTGTCCTACAGTTCAAAGGAAAATACTGTAACTTTACTTAACTAAACGTATTTGACAGCTAGCTCCTACTTACTTTGCAGAGAAACATTTTACAACTTGTTTATAAAACATGAAGCATTTTTAAAGAGTGAACAGTTACCAACAATAGTGTATCATTGCTTTTAAATACAGCTCACATATTGGTGAATCAGTATTAATAATCCAATATTATAATATATGATATAGCACTTTAAAATGAGTCAATCTGCATGATAAGTATTCATTTGAGTTATTGTACTGATAATACTTCTGATCCTGAGTTTCTTCTGGCCGTTTTTGATATTACCCACATTCCCGTATAACACCAGTTATGAAACAAAACAAAAACAATGGGTATACAAGTGTTCAGCGAACTAATTTATATTCTTACCACAAATTGCACATCTCACATACACATTTTATTAAAAAAAAGTCTGACAAACAAAATCCATAAATCTGAAAAAAGTTGGCCTACGTTACTGAAGAAACCATGATTTAGTACATCTTTCCTGCAAACTTGTTTAAACATCAAACAGCAATCATCTGTACACTAGAATATTTCCAGGTTCAGTCAAGATTTATTTCATCTCCACAATGCATAGACTAGTCCAATGCATTATAATGAATATAACATACGCCTATTCCGTTAACCTCCGAAGGCCAAAAAATATGAATATTACAAACACAGATGTTATACTCAATGATAGGGACCTTCTGCATGAATAATATGCATTGCATAGGATTGTCTGTCAAATTCTAGGTCTTACAAATGCTGACTTAAATCAACATAATTGACGAATTAACGAATGAAGATTTAGATGTACCCTTAAATGCATTCAACTCTCTCCCCAAATGTATAGTGACTCTTAAAAACGTGGCTACCAATTAAAAAGCAGCATCCTTTTTCTTTCTAGATTCCTTAAAAGCCGACAGTTTTGACATAAAAAGGTCTTCCCCTGCCAGCGGTGACGGCCCGCCTGTCCGCTCGCCTGCCGCCCAAGGTCGAACCCATCAGTCTCGGGAGACGCGAGGAGCTGATGGGTGATGTTTTACCTCACGAGACAGACAGACAGGCCGATGGGATAACTCGCTGCCAAATGGGCCGAAGAGTTCACTGCCTCATCTCGGGGGCGAGGGGGGGGGCTTACGGTGTTTGCAAAGATGGCCTGTTTGACTGTGTACTCTGGCTCCGAAGCACAGATAAGTCACTGCGGATGTGAACTGCTGAGGAAGCAGAATCTTCATTGATAGGAAGTGAGCCATCGCGCTTGGATTTACTGGCTATTGGACGCGTTTTCTCTTCACCAATACTGAGCTCCCAGTAATAACGCTTGGGGCTTCAGGGTTTTCTTACAAAAGTTAAGTTTAGAACTTAAAGCGGTATGAAAAAAGACAACTGCCCGCCGTACAGTCGGCGTGCCAATGAGCAGAGAAAAGAGTCGGTGTGAGCGCTGCGTGTTTCAGCAGGAGGCCTCCTCGTCGACCCTGAAGCTCTCCCTGTTTGGCCTCGATGCCTTCCTTTGCATCGGAGCTGGTTCAAGCTTTAAAAAAGGCCCAGATGGTGAATGAAACTTGGCATAAACAACCCTGAGAAATATAATATAAGGGTCATGAGCAAGAATCCTGAATGCAAAAGCATCAAAAGTCCTTCAGAATCCTGAATGCAAAAGCATCAAAAGTCCTTCAGAATCCTGAATGCAAAAGCATCAAAAGTCCTTCAGAATCCTGAATGCAAAAGCATAAAAAGTCCTTCAGAATCCTGAATGCAAAAGCATCAAAAGTCCTTCAGAATCCTGCATAATATTCATCTCACTTTGTTTTTTTGGGTTGAATCCACACATATTTCTTGCTACTCCTCGTTATTATAGAGACAGTTTCCTGTACAAGGAGAATGTTTTTACAGCCAAACCTTTCCAAAAGTTTCCAAACTTTCTTTGTTGGAAGTCCTGCAGACTGAACACGCTGCGCTCCATGACGCGGTGGCAGGACTCTTCTTCTAACCCTAACCCTCTGACGGGCACAAGCAGCACTGATGACCTCACGCTCGCTAGCTTTTTTGAGCCGAGTCCGAACCAAGAGAAGACGTCCGGGGACTGAATGTGTACTCATGTATTTACAGTTTCTTATTTAAATAATTTACTTTCAGCCTTCACATCATGACTTTGTCTTTCCGTCTAGCTCTGAGCCGAGACTAGAAACCCGGTTGCTCAGCCTGCACAGCGGTCTCCACCAGAGCATCACTCGACTAAAGCGTGTTACAAACATCTGCCCAACCACGCAGTACAGATCTTCATCCCCTTCAGCTCAATGCACACCTTCCCTCAGCAGATCACAAACCTCTGTGTACAACAGAACTGCCGAGCCTCCGCCAGAAACCAAACGCCGGTTAGGCTTTCATGAGAACCCTTCCAAAGGAAACCCCCAGCGCGCAATGTATAAACCGGCAAGCCTCGCCTCATGCGATACCTCACGCTATGACTGATAAAACAAGACAAGGAAAGGAAACAAATGGTTCCTATACCATTGATGATCAGTTTGACTGGCGGAAACCTTCCAGATTGTGATGGAACGATATCTTTATTTTGAAGAGCTAGGAATGTGTTGCATCAGAGGGCTGCTTATTGTAAAACAATCCTACAATAAACATGCTCTGAAGCTCCTGCATATATATTGAGATCACCTGAAGGTGGACACTTTGCACACAGGCATCAGCTCTAAAATAATTTCTAAACAACAGTCGTCACCGGTGTCATTCACAACAGCTGCTTAGTCGGGCTAGATGGCAACACCCCCGGGGGGTTCAGGCCTCCGACTCCGTCCTCACTCCTTCGGCGAGGAGTCGCTTGGCGCCTCATTTGGCGCTGCTACGCCCGCGGTGTTACCTTGGAAATACCAGCAGGAGTTGAAGCACATCCTACCGCAGCCCATCCCTCCAGAGGCGACGGCACTGCGCGTGTTCATAATGTGCATTAACATTTCCTGCTGAATCACCTCCCATGATGCACACTGATTTCCCAGCTTTGTCCTCAACTGAAGATGTGTTTGTGTTGTCTAAAGGCTCACTGAGCTCATAACATAACTGTTATGATATGGACTGAAGCCGGTCCTTATAGTTCATTTTAAAACAGCTGCAACTGCCGTTATCAATTAAAGCCGTCCATAACACTTTCCCCTGAGCTCAAATAAGTGTCCATTAAGGTCAAAAAGTCCAAATTCATTATTGCAGAAGTATTCCTTGATGAACGACTTTAAAACAATCCAACTTTGAAATTGTCTGTTGATGTTCTGTCTAGGAACTAGTTATTTCAGCACAGATAAGCAGTGGCTTTATTAATAAACTGGGCAGTGTGCATAAATGATTCAGAATCACGGTGACCACCTGACATCTCGGAGCCTCCCTGGCAGCCTTAGTCTCCCCTAAAGGCAACAACATCTCCTTTGTTAGAAGATGCTATCAAAGTCAAAAAGTTAACTCATATTCCCGCTGCCGATGACAATGAGTACAGCTCCTGAGCTGCTTCTCTCAGGGCTTTCCTCTCCTTTCAATGCTGCAATAGACATTCAAGCTTGGAGTCTTAGCACCAAAACATTCCAAGCATTTGCATTAACAGGTTTTTCCTTCTTCTCAGACACTGAGTCGAACACCCGCTAAGCTCGTCTCAGATTACTGCAGTTTTCCTTTTGGTGCGGGACATCTTATCACAGACAACAGAGCAGTGAGTTTCGACAGTAAAGTCTGAAATACAGGCCGATCCGGTGAAGCGTGTGTGTGTGTGTGTGTGTGTGTGTGTGTGTGTGTCTGTGTACTTCTTACACGGTCACAAATGAACACTAACCTCTAATAATATGTGACCTGTGATGGCCGGTTCAAGAGCAGAAAATTTAACTGCAACTATTTGGAAATTCGCAAATTTCAACGTCTCTGCTTTTCTTAAAGTGACAGTACACTTCGCAATCTTTGAGTTTCACGCGCTGCCGGTCAAGCAAAACAAGACCTGAGGTGGAAAGTAGGGTCAAAAAGTGTAATGCACACAACATCCTTCTCCATAAAGTATATATTAAATAACCACATAGGAGTATGTCTGTAGTAAATATTTGACTAATGCAAAGTATTTTCCCATTGAATTTGAAAGTTTTGTGCAAAATGAGCACTTTCAAGTAAAGTCAGAGAAAAACAAAGTTACATTTTTCCAGCTACACGTAGTCAACGTGAGCTGGAAAAATGTAACTTTGTCAACATGCATTCACACAAATAAAGAGTAATCAAACAATAATAATTACTAAAACCCCCCTTGAACTCCAGCAAAGTTGCTCAATAGAAAACGTATTGCCAACTATATTAATAACTGCTTCATAGGTTGAGGACGTTTTCATGCAAATGTGTCAGAAACGGTCATTTTCATCCTCACAAATCTGTAGATTACCTTATTATATTCATATTAAAGTGATTATCTTCAGGTTCTGGACTGTGAAAACCAGACATTCAAACAAGACGACAATATGGACTTTTCAGGAACGGAGTTGGGCATTTTGTTATATTTTCTGACCAGACCAAACGATAAATGTCATAACATGTGCCTGTGGGAGTGTGACTCACCTGTTGCCTCGGTCCTCTGCTCCACCTGTGGAAGCCCCTACGCCAAAAAACACACAAATCAGACAACATTTTGCTGAGTCATTGAACAAACCTCTAAACTAATTCAATGCATTGATGTGGTTAACATGTGACACAGACATTTACACAGCACATCGTGAGACATTCAGAACACACTGGTTTACCTCCATGCTGTCAGCTGGGAACAAAGTATGGAGAATAATACAATTTACTTTATTCAAACCATGTGGAGAAAGGTTGAATGTCGGCTAAATATTATTTTTATTGCACTGATTTTATGGATTTATATGTAAAGCATTAATAAAATACGGGATCCTCCGTATTGTAGAATAGACAACAATCCTGGACATAAATGATGTTATATTGATTTTTCCTATACTATAGGAGTATATAGTACTATATAGACTCTATATAGTACTATATACTCCTATAGTATAGGAAAAATCACAGACTCTATATAGTAGGAAAAATCAATATAACATAATTTATGTCCAGGATTGTTGTCTATTCTACAATACGGAGGATCCCGTATTTTATTAATGCTTTACATATAAATCCATAAAATCAGTGCAATAAAAATAAAAAAAAGTCTATATTATAGACTATTCCTATAGTCCAAGTTTTCACTGAAATCACATCGTGTTATATATATATATATATATATATATATATATATATATAATTCATGTGTGCTTGATTGTATAAATGTCATTATCGACAATGCCTTTACTTTTTTATCGACAATAATAAAGTAAATCTATTCTTTAGAGAGATTGATGTTTTCATGTTTTGTGAAGAAGCCAATCATCAACCAAAAAAAATAAACAATCAAATCAACACACCTTCATCATCATCATCGTCATCATCATCTTGTCCCCTCTGTAAGCCTCCCCGGCATTGCATCCAAGGCCTCCCAGTAAAAACACGTTCCCAGTGTCATCTGTTTGGTCCCAAACCCCTGGTTACCGCAGTCATTTACCGCCCCCCAAAACCTAATCCAGCTTTCCCCTCTGATCTGTCTGAATTTCTCCACAAACACTACAGAACTCCTGGACTACTTTAACATCACCCAACATGTCGACTTTCCCACCCATAAAAAAGGACACACACTAGACCTGGTCTGTACCTCTGGCATTACCATCAGCAATCTAACCAGCATTGACCTCACCATCTCTGACCACCTGGCTATCACCTTGGACATAGACATCCCCACCCCACATGTTAAGCTGAGTCGCACCATAACATTCCAGAACATCAATCTCCCCTCGCTCTCCTCCTCCTCGGCTGCTATCGTCTCTGCCTCTGCCCTTATTTCGACTGCCTCCCCCACTGCCCTGGTCAATCACTATAATGATGCACTCTCCTCCTGTCTTGACCTCATCGCCCCCAAAAAATCCAAACTTGTCTCCTTCACCCACTCTGCCCCCTGGTACACTGACCAACTTCGGCACCTTAAAGTGCAGGGCCGTCAATTGGAACGTCTTGCTAAAAGAACTGGACTCACTGTTCACCTTGATGCCTTCAAACTCCACCAACTACAATATAAAGATGCCCTCAACACCGCTCGCTCCTCTCACTACTCCTCCATCATCCAATCTGGCTCCAACAACCCTAAAATGCTTTTCTCCACCATCAACAAACTCCTCAAGCCCATAGACACCATCTCTACCTCCTTCACCACCAGTAAATGTAACTCATTTCTATCCTTCTTCAATGATAAAATCACTGCAATACACAACCGGCTGACTGCACCGTCCACTACCATCACCCCCAGCCCTCAACATGACCCCAGCCCTCAACATGACCCCAGCCCTCAACATGACCCTCCCCTACTTCCAAGATACTCACTCTCATCCTTCAGTTCAATCACTGAAATGGACCTCTCCTCCAGCAAGAAGACCTCCACCTGTGCCCTTGACCCCCTCCCCTCTTCCTTAGTCAAGTCCCCTCACTCTCCCCTCTCATCACAAACATCATCAACTCCTCACTGTCCTCTGGTCTCATACCCCCCTCCCCTCCCCCACTCAAGCTTGCTGCTGTCACCCCTGTGCTAAAAAAAACCTGGTCTTGACCCTGACATCCCCAACAACTCCAGGCCCATCTCCAACCTCCCCTACCTGTCCAAAATACTTGAAAGAGCTGTTGCATCACAACTCAAGTCCCACCTTAATCTCCACAATCTCTACGAACCCTTCCAATCCGGCTTTCGTTCAAAACACAGCACAGAAACCGCCCTACTGAAAATCACAAATGACATTCTTCTCTCTGCTGACTCTGGCTTCCTCACCATCCTCATCCTTCTTGACCTCAGCGCCGCCTTTAACACTATCAACTACTCCATCCTCCTCCCACGTCTCCAGTACTCCCACGGTATAACTGGCACTGCCCTCTCCTGGTTCACCTCCTATCTTTCAGATCGACATCAATTCATTAGCATAAATAACTGTAAATCCTCCACTTCCCCAGTTACCCATGGTGTCCCCCAAGGCTCCGTGCTTGGTCCCCTCTTCATCATTTACATCCTTCCCCTTGGACAAATTATCCGTCGTCATGGTCTCGATTTCCACTGCTACGCTGACAACACCCAACTCTATTTCTCCTCCAAAACCATCACCTCAGTCACCCACTCCACTCTCACCACCTGTCTCACTGAAATAAAATCATGGATGCAACAGAACTTTCTCAAACTCAACTGCAATAAATCAGAATTACTCATCATCGGCCCAAACTCCCTTACCCGCTCAGCCCAGACCTTCTCTCTAAACATTGATGGCTCCATCGTCACCCCCTCCACCCAGATCCGCAACCTCGGTATCATTCTTGACCCCACCCTTTCTTTCCTACCCCATGCCAACCACATCACCAAAACTGCCTTCTTTCACCTCAGGAACATTGCAGTCCTCCGACCCTCCCTATCCTCTGCCACCACCGAAATTCTCATCCATGCCCTCATAACCTCCAGACTTGATTACTGCAATAGCATCCTCTACGGCTCTCCCAACAAAATGATCAACAAACTCCAATATGTTCAGATCTCTGCCGCCCGACTGCTCACCTCCACCTAGCGCTGTGAACATATCACCCCGGTCCTACGCAACCTCCATTGGCTCCCGGTCAAATATAGAATTGACTTTAAAATGTTGCTCACCACCTACAAAGCCCAAAACAATCTGGCCCCGCCCTACCTTTCAGACCTCCTCCCCCTTGATGCCCCAACCCGTTGCCTCAGGTCCGCCGTGATGCGAACACTCTGAAGATCATCAGGACCAAGTGCCGGACCTGGGGTGACCGGGTCTTCTCAGCTGCTGCACCCCCCTCTGGAATGCCCTCCCCATCCACATCCGTCGGGCTCCCACCCTTTCATTATTTAAAAAAGCCTAAAAACCCACCTCTCCAAACTTGCCTTCACCTGTTAACCCCTGCTCCCTACCCTTCACCTGCAAACCCATGCTCCCTATCCTCCACTACAGGACTCATTCCACATAACTTCTCCTGTTTTAATTTTTTATATATAAAAAATATTCAGTTTTTAATTGATGTCTTGATTGTTTTCTAATCGTTCCCTTTTTTAATTTTGTTGTATGTAAAGCGTCTTTGAGTAGCTTGAAAAGCGCTATAGAAAATTTTAATATTATTATATTATTATTATCTTCCAAAAGACTTCCACAAACGAATGTGATGAAAATGTTTTTCCATTTCCTCCTGAGACACGTGTGTGTGTGTGTGTGTGTGTGTGTGTGTGTGTGTGTGTGTGTGTGTGTGTGCTGGAACGCCACTCTGACGAGACACCTGTCTAACACACCTGGAGGTCATCAGCTGATTAAAACACCCATTCAGTGATCAGAGTGTGCTTGTTTTCTCCACCGAGAGGCTCAGATTGTTGTAAAGTCTAATTATGGAAAGCACAGAGAAATATCTCCCTGAAACTGAATATCCATATATAGCCATATACTTTGCGTCACTGTCGTGGACGTTTCCATACGTGTTCCCGTAGTCCCGCCCCGCTGTGCGGTGATTGGCCAGCGCTGGGCTCGCTCCCTCCAGTGACGTGATTGACGGATCACGTGGCGAACAGCGACAAAAGTGCGCTCGTGAAACAGGTCACAGAAATAAAGAAGAAGAAAGAAAGTTGTCCAAATTATTAATAATTACATTATCTATACGGGATATCTAATAGGTTATTTTTCTCTTGTAACATCTATATTACGTAATCTATATCATTAACAATTCCTGTTTCATTCCTCACTCACTTCTTAATTAAATAATCATGTACTAATCATTTGCTACGTGATTATGAGTTACAATGATCCAGCAGGTAATCCCTCAATCCTTCCCATGTCATTTAATAAGTTACTAAATATGTAAATACTAGAAGCTGACCACAGGACTTATTCTACATCCGGGTCACTATATCCTCTGTCACATTTCCATCTGTGCTTGGTCTGTTATTCAAAGAACGGTAAGGATTAAAACCAAAAACTGAGCTCAGTTGGGAGCCAATGAGAGCTGTAAGCAGCAGCAGCAGTTTATCTAATGGGAACTGCACAGCCACTCAATTCATCTCAACTGGTTTCAGATGGCGAAAAGATTTCAACTGGGGGCAATTTACAGAAGACTTGTGTGTGTGTGTGTGTGTGATTTATATCATGACAGAATGATCTCCCCATCACAACTCTCGCCATAATGGCTCAAATTGGGTCCGCGCCTCCCAGCATGCCTTGCCAGGGATTGAGTCAGCCGAGCTGCAGGGCGAAGTGTGTCCAGCAGATGGCAGCGTTTCACTTTGAATTTGCTGAGGTGCCCCCCCCCCCTTCGCTCCCCCTTTTCTTTCTTTTTTCTCTGCGTCTTTTAATTGGAGGACAGAAACGGCCTCAAATTCAATGTGACTCTTTATTCTGATTATAATAAAGTAATATGTTCTCGCTTGCCATTATTTTTGATTTATCCAACTGAGAGTTTGAAACAGTGGTGAAGTATCCTTTGATAAGCCAGCTGTATCCGCGGTCAAATCAATACCCAAGCTTCCCACACACACACATCGATATGATTGTAAAATAATAATTAATTAAAGATGGAGGCTCTCTTGCAGGAAGTAGCAGTAAATTGAAGGCCTTGGTAAGTGATCAGTGATCCATGACTTGCATCTCCCACTCACACTGCATGCACAGGCAATTATGCCGTGCTGAACCATGGAGAGTTCAGAATTACTCCAAAACTGGGTTAACAGCTGCCTGCATCCACTCTCTCCAAATGCTCTCAGCTCTCACACACACAGACACACAGACACACAGACACACACACACACACTGCCTCCGCCGCCACCTATCCATGCACAGACAATTGGCCTGGTTCTTCAAGTGGAAGACATGTCACACAGGGCATCGAGCAGAGAGCTCCAAGTAACAAGGCCCTGTGAGACATGGAGGGGCACGGTATACCTGCCAGAGTGAGTAATACTCTTCACCAGTAAGTGTGTGTGTGTGTGTGTAGGCAGAGGAAGAAACAAAACATCTGTGCATGAGCTCGTATAGCCTGATCTGCTCTCACTGCAGTTGACACTGTAATACAGTGAAAATGTGTGTGTGTGTGTGTGTGTGTGGAGGGGGCGGGGGGGGGGTCAACACTCAGGAACTCCCCCTTTCGATAGACACGCGCTCGCAGCCATATGGCAGCGTGTCGACTCAGATGAAAACATCTGGCGGTTCTCCACGTTCACAGGCGATTAGAACGTAGCTGCATGTTTTAGCCGTGGCAGAAAAAGTAAGAAAAAAACCAACAACCCCAAGATGAGGATAGGGAGCGTCGCGCCTCGTCTAGATCAGTACGAGGCGATGTGGGACACAGCGGGACGTGAGCTGCTCGACTCCAGAGGGAAACAGCAGTCTGGCTCAGCTGGAAGAATATCTTTACCTGTGGGAACAGATTATTTTACTAATGGTGCTGCATGCTGGAAAAAAAAGATGGACGTTCGCCTGTCCGCCCCGATGCATCCCGCCAAAAGGTCATGCGGCTCCTTGTTTGAATCCCACTGGAAGATAAATGCAACATTGTGCAACATTTTCATTCTAAAATATATATTCAGTGTCAGCTGCACTAAGGTCACAACAAGCCCCGCCCCCCTCAAGTGTTTCTCAATGCATCGGCTCTCCTGATTTAGTCTCATTCTAGAATGAGGCCCGGGCTGATTCAGTCTCTGAGTGGAGTAAGGAGACGTATTGATTGTTGTTTCAAGGTTTTACGGATACGACAGAGTTATGGCGGTCGGGCTGCATCGGCTCCCCGCCAGGAGAAGAGATCCGGGGCCTCGTCAGCAATCTATTCGCTGCTCCATAAACAAAGAGAGCGTTTTTCTGCAAACAGCTCTCTCCCTCTCTCTACACACACACACACACACACACACACACACACACACACACACACACACACACACACACACACACACACACACACACACACACACACATACACACACACACACACACACACACACACACAGAGAGAGAGAGAAATCACATTACCGTAAATGTGGTTTTATTAATAATAACAGTATCTCTTTTAATGAACATTGCTGATACATAATAGAAAATAAATCAGAAACAGGAGAGACGTCGTCTCAAGAGTCATGAAAGTGCCTGGAATAATTCTGTGCTATATATTGTCATTGTTATTCATCATCATCATCTTCTTCTTCTTCTTCACCATCAAAAGCCACGTCGCCACACATGTTCCAAATTCCTCATGAAACAAAAATGTGTCTTCTATCGGCCCACGACACGTTTGTGTTCACACAGATTCCCAGAGCCGGAGCGCCGACGCCAAACTCCGGTCCAAATGTCATCGATTCTACTCGGCGACCTCCAGTCAAGGGCCAGTATCTCTACTCTGAGGGGCCTGGTGAATAATATGGCTCGATTGTCTTCATCTTAATCCCATTATTGTCTCGTTATATTTACACAATTCCACGTCACAGAGCACAGCCGACTCCTCTGTTCAGGAATCTTGAAATCCGGGTCTTACTTTTCATAAGGAGGGAAGGGGGGGGGGGGGGGGGGGGGATTAAAAACAGGCCTGGCTCTCACAAAATATTGATTGATTGAAAGATCTCAAATGAAGGACTGCTCAAATGTGTTGGCATCAACACAGGCCTGTCCCGAAATATTATATTTTCATAACTGAAGATTGCATGAAGATAAATCTGGGCTGGGGGACAAAACCCTATTTTGTTCATTTATTGTTCACAAGTTCATCACTTTGCATATTTTATGGCACTAAAGGAAACGTCTCGACATGACGAGATGCTCGCAGGTATTTTAGTATGAGGTTAGTTTCCTGAAAAACAAATACTTATAATAATATGGCACAGCTGCAGGGCGTGTGGATATAGATATAGCTCTTGTTTCATATGATCTGATGACATCGTACCGATCGCAAAGGACCATTTCGTGAATGAGATTGTGACTTCACTTTAGCTTTGGTCTAACTTGCTCTAAGTATTTCTATAGTATCGTTACATATACTCCAGGATTTAATATGCATTTTTTAATTATACATTATTGTCTTTCTTCTGCATTAATTACATGCTATTTGGGAAAAGGGGTTTCTTCCACAAAGGCTATTGTTTCTTTTAGGAGAATCCACCCCGTGATGATTATTGGTCAGTAGGATGGAAATATAATTGATTACATCCTCTAAAATGTTATTTTTTAATAACAATAACTGTGTCATCAGGGGGTTTCAGATGCGTTCAGGCTGCCGGGGCCGACTCAGCGTTCAGGACCAAGACGTGGAGGCCACATTTTACTTATCAACAGATATATGTGTGTATGTGTCGCTTCCCTCGACAAGGGGAATGCAGACAGATAACAGAGCTGTCATTTAAGAGGAAATGAACAACGGAGACGCTTGTTTAGCCCTGGACAGCCTTGTTTGGTCCTTCGGAGAAAAGCAGGTAGAGTAAATGCTTCAGGTGACGGGATGTCATGGCTGCACCGACATCATCGATAGTTAAATCAACTGTGAACGCCGGCGCCGCCTGTGACATGAAAAAGAAAAGCCTGCTGAGCTGCTGTTTGTTTGAAATGTCAAAACTCCTCTTTGTAATGATGGAAACAACAAACTGCTTTCTGTCCTCTGGTAATATGTGGGTAAGACATTTAGTGAATGACCTATCGATCCATTTTCCGTGAGCTGTGCAGTTCCACATAACAAAATATTGTTTTTTTTTTTTAATTATGTTTCCCCAATTCCTTCTATCTGAAACTTTATAGTTATATAACTCTCTAAGCAAATATCCCTCAGTTACAAAAATAGACTTTTTTCATAAAATAATACACATAATTAATTTTCGGTGATATAATCATCTGTTAAGGTAAATAGCAAGGCTGTTTTTTTTTCTTTTTTCTTTTTAAAGTAAATGTTACCGTGAGAGAAACAGAGCGATGTGAAGCCTAGCACCATATTCTTCATATCCTCCTCCAGATATGACTTCTCCATAAGCGTTCGAATATGATCGATTTGTGAAAGCCGTCCCTGCTCTCTGGACTCCGTATTTTGCATATTCTGGGTGAGTCCAGATTCTCAACCCTTTCCAGCAGCCGGTGGAGCCGAAACTCCCGGAAAACACAAACCCAAATTGTTCTGGTCCGTCCGAAGGCTGAAACCTTTACACCCCCCGAAAAAATCCCAAAGCTTTATAAAGTACACCAGCCAACAAATTAAGATAAAGATAACAACGGTTTATCCAAAACATCTCACAGGCCATTGCTTCACTTTTGTACAAACCAAATAAAAACAACTGATGATAAAACCGAAGAAGAAACAAACACTGATGCTACAAAGAATTAGAAAACGTATGTACAGGACCCTGTATTCCTTGAACTCTGGGTAAATGATCGCAGGTGTTGGCTTGTGTTACGTGAGTGTTTATACAGGCATACAAAAAGAAGTTCTCTTTCTCCTCTTGTTCATATTCAATAAAAGCTCTTATTGGACCAAAACTAAAACAAAAACCTGGCTCTGCCCCCGATGAGTCCCCCCTCCCCCCCTGATGTTTCCGGGTGCAAATGTCCACAGCAGCGAGTGAGCTCGGCGTCCTCCAGCTCCATCCGGCTCCGGTGCGTTCAGGGTCCGAGTGCCGGCGGTGTGGCAAGGCCCCCCCCGCTGGTGCGTCCCGCTCGGCGCCGCCTCTGTCACCAGATGACGCTGGATATGCTGGTCTCCCTGGGCAGCAGCGGCAGCATGGCGTTGTTGCCGTGGGCCTCCTCCAGACTCTGCTGCCGCGGCGACTTGGTCGGTGGCCGCTGCCCGTTGATGAGCGTCATGGGGATGTTGCAGTAGGTGTGCTGGCTGCCGAGCGTGGCGAGCGGCGGCAGCGGCGGCAGGGTGCCGCCGGGCGGCAGGTCGTAGTCGTAGCTACGGTAATAGTGTTTCTGCCTCATCTGGGTGTGGCAGGAGTTGTGGAAGGTGGAGCGCAAGTCCGGGTGCGTCGTCGCCATGGCGGTGGAGGTGGCCGCCGCCATGGAGATGGCGGAGACGGTCTGGAGCTCGCCGAAGGGGCCCTGCTCGCTGACGTCCAGCACCTGCTCGTGGGAGATGCTCAGGGGCTCCATGCGCTTGAAGGGCATCTCGTAGAGCAGCTGCTTCCAGAACTTGGAGTTGAGCTCGTTGCTGGACGGGCCGCGCCACTTGATGACCGTCAGCATCTTGATGGTGTGCTTGAGGGCCTCCACCTCCTGGTAGTTCATGATGCCGCGCAGCTCGGCACACTCGATCAGGATGACCTTGATCTCGCCGGTCACCAGCATGTTGCGCAGCCGCGTCTCCAGCTCAAAGATGCTCCACCCCCTCCGCACCACGTAGCTGGGGGTCATGACGATGATGAGGCGCTTGCTCTGGTCCACGCAGCGCGCCACGTCCTCGATGTAGGCTGCGTGCACACACAGAGACACAGGCCGTGAACACGACGCACACACAGCTCACAGGATGAGGCATCCTGGTGGCGCTTACCAAACTAACTTACATTGTGGTTCTTTTAAGAACAATTTGTTTACTTTAAACATTGGATGAATCCTAAAATCACCCATTTATTCATGTGGATTATGGATACACTCAATGAAAATGTTCTAAGCCTCTGCAGCGCTTTATAATAAGATGTATTTGTACAATATTGTAGACAAGACAAGAGGAAGGGTATCACTTTGGTTTTACTGGAAGAAGACGATAAACATAAAACACTCAAAGCCAAGCAACATACCTCAGTGAAGACCAAATTAATTGGACTTTTTACAGTAAATAAAGTATCACGTCCTAATGAGCTCGGCTGCCGGCGTCAAAAATGAACCTGATTAAGTGTTTCCCCAGGTCTTTCTGTGGTGTTTGTGTGTGTGTGTGTGTGTGTGTGTGCGTGTGTGCGTGTGTGCGTGTGTGCGTGCGTGCGTGCGTGCGTGCGTGCGTGCGTGTGTGCGTGTGTGCGTGCGTGTGTAGCTAATGACAGCTTTCAGCCTTTGTTGGCTGAGACAAGGACAGAGTGGCTCCTCAACAGCAGGTAGACCGGATTAACTGGGCTTCACTTCCCAATCAAAGCTTACGACCCTCTCGTGTGTGTGTGTGTGTGTGTGTGGAGAAAATGTGTGTTTGTTTTTCTTCCTCCCGAGATGCCGAGTATGTGTGTGTGAGATCTTTACATCTCCTCCTCTGAGGATGAACTCCTTCCTCCGTGTGGCTCTGCCCGAGGCTTCCCCGGGACCTGATCAGAGTAAACGTGGTTTTGTAGTCGACATAACAAGTCAATCGCCGTGCCGCTGGGTAATTGGTCCTCATGCGGTAAGTCGCAACAAAGCGTCCTCCCGGGGTCGAGCCCCCCCGTGGGGTGCAAGCTTTTCCCGTATCGGTTCAAGGAATCAGGCGAAAACAAGTTTTTATTTTATCTCACCGCGAATACAAGAAAAGGGAATGGATAAACGGATTCTATATAATTAACTAATGAGGCGCAGTTTCATTTTATGTTTTGAATTGATTAAACTGTAAAGTAACTATGCCCTCTTGGTAATACTTTACAGCTTTATAGATTAAACTCACAACCTCACAGGCCTCGCAGTCAAAGTGCTGCACGTGGAATAACGGATTCCTGGCTGCATACAAATCAAATCAAACGCTAAATCACACGAGGCAGAAGATCACGGCTCTCCGGATTATCAAAATGATTTCTAGGAAAGGGGAAAGCCCTTTGTGACGACGAACAGGGCGCCGGAAATTCAGACTTCCAGCGAAGAAGAAACGCATCAGGGAGGAAGTGAATGTGCGTTTAGTTCATTCCCTGAGGCTTGAGCTGCTGGCACAACCTGGAACTACAGTTCAGCAGCTACACCCTCAGAGGAAGAGGAGCGGTGTGGCACCCTCAGAGGAAGAGGAGCGTTGTGACACCCTCAGAGGAAGAGGAGCGTTGTGACACCCTCAGAGGAAGAGGAGCGTTGTTACACCCTCAGAGGAAGAGGAGCGTTGTGACACCCTCAGAGGAAGAGGAGCGTTGTTACACCCTCAGAGGAAGAGGAGCGTTGTGACACCCTCAGAGGAAGAGGAGCGTTGTGACACCCTCAGAGGAAGAGGAGCGTTGTTACACCCTCAGAGGAAGAGGAGCGTTGTGACACCCTCAGAGGAAGAGGAGCGTTGTGACACCCTCAGAGGAAGAGGAGCGTTGTTACACCCTCAGAGGAAGAGGAGCGTTGTTACACCCTCAGAGGAAGAGGAGCGTTGTGACACCCTCAGAGGAAGAGGAGCGTTGTTACACCCTCAGAGGAAGAGGAGCGTTGTGACACCCTCAGAGGAAGAGGAGCGTTGTGACACCCTCAGAGGAAGAGGAGCGTTGTGACACCCTCAGAGGAAGAGGAGCGTTGTTACACCCTCAGAGGAAGAGGAGCGTTGTTACACCCTCAGAGGAAGAGGAGCGTTGTGACACCCTCAGAGGAAGAGGAGCGTTGTGACACCCTCAGAGGAAGAGGAGCGTTGTGACACCCTCAGAGGAAGAGGAGCGTTGTGGCATTTGGCTGGCAACTCTCTGCCACACGGGAGACTGAAACATCATCAGAGTCTGAATGTTTGAAGGTCGCGTTCCCCCTGAATGTCACGATGGCGCCCGGTCAGCGGGACCATGTGCAGCTAAATAACGTTTACACAAAGAAACATTTCCAATATATGTCTGAATAGTTCGGATGGGTTAACGCTACGCAGCTAATTTCCTAAACAGAACAAAAAAAAAGCAAACACAAAAACAGTGTGACTAATCTGTAATTTAGGTAAATGCAAGATAAAAACATTTAATAATTAATTATATTATGAAGGCGTTACAGGTTACTTATGACTTTATTCTTAATTAATAAGCAATGTATTAATCCAGTAATAATGGCCACACCATTGCAATATTAACCACTTATAAAGCCATTAGTAACAACGTATACCTTACAGATTATGACTTATTATACAGAGTTATCAGAATTAATTTCTACATGACTGATTTGATGGAAATCTACATCGTTATGTGTTAAACATCTGTGGAAAAAGTACCTCTAAGTAGTCTTGTGTCATCCTGGAAATGATCATTGGTGAAACCTAAACGATAGATATTTACATTCAAAGTATGACCAAAAAGATTTGCAGAAAAGCATTAAATAAAAAATAAACACTTCTGTGAATGTGGGGACATTGAGGGGCTCTGGCATAAACTGTGTTTCTCCACTGGTTCCACTGGTTCCACTGGCGATTGCAACACGGTAATCGCGCTGACCAGTTTATTCCAGTTTAATATGGGACATGTAGCATAAAAAAAGCAGAGGAAAAGCCCTTTTTCTGATTTAGTGGCCGGTTTAGCCAGAGAATGGTGAGATGTTTAAAACGTTAAAAATAATAATCCAGCCCACTGTGGGATAACACGTATTGTTGACACATGTTGAAACCCCAAATGGCCAAACTGGATTATGCCTTATTATATCAACAGCTGAGATACTAATGCGTTCCCAATGGGAGCTAATTGTGTGTACACACACACACAATAAGCCAGCGTGCTGGACGACTTTAGATTCCTCTCAATCTTGCATTTTTATGCCCATTTTTCCCATATTACAACGATCCCCCTCGCATGGAGCACATAATCACAGCAAGGGATTCAGTTTATAACCTTGGCACAATGCCACTGAAGAGGAACATAATTAGTAATGGCGGTGTGTGCGGGAAGACAGGCAGATGCAAGTATTCAAATGGAGGCTAAGAGCATAATGATATTATCTCACTCATCGGGCGTGATGAGTTAATCCAAGATAAGCACGAGGCATGGTGAGGCGCTCCGTTAGGAATAAACTGTGTAAACATGCATTAATATCCATGCGGCAGGAGCGCTCTGATGGTACAGCTGACATCATCACACAGCAGCATGCGGAGGTACAGTTTGTATGGAGCTGGATCAGGACGTGGACTGTAATTATAGGGTTGGCTCTCTGTGTGACTCCGCCCCTTTATGTGGAAAACGCACTTTAAACACTCGGGTACATGAAGAAGCAACTTAATCCAGACCTTTCTCTCGTGATTATCTGTTGAGGTTTCCATAAACTCCTGAACTCAGCACTGGCCACAGATCAGATGCTGACAATTTTATGAATTCAGGAGCAATTTAAGCAATTTAAACCCCGGTGCCGGGGGAAGTATTGAGAAAGCTCTGCAGGGAAAACTTCCCCCCAGAAGAAATTACAGTCGGCGAAATATTAACCGCATAAAGGGACTCTTCCAAGGGTTATTACAGGTACATTATATTGCCGGCTTATCAAAACTGGGCACTTCAATAGTCGTGGAAATAAAGAAGTGTACTCTGAGTAATTGCACTTCGTTACCTTCAACTTATGGCAAACTCATCAGCAAATCTTTAAGACAATATTTTCAGCCAAATATGACTTATTTATTAATATGTACAGGCTCAGAGTAGCTCACTATACTTATCAAAGTGTTTTAAATACTATTACATGTGATGAATACATTTGTCAGATTAATTAAACAAGCTACATTTGGTTTGGTTTTGTCAGATATCAATTATTAATGTTATTTAGCGTGGGATTCATGAACCGAGTCATCAGAGGCTCTTCCACCTGTTTCTAAATACACGGCCATCACTGCGGAGCCAGACTAAACTTCAGGGGTTCTTCAGAGGCGATAATGACGATGATCTGGACCGGCAGGAGCTCAACCGGTGTTCGGGAGGTGCTGCTCATCGTTATTCTATAACTTCATCATTCATCGTGTTCAACCATGCATTCATTACTTCATTCATTACAGCAGGTTTATCCATTACTGACAGTTACGTGTCTTGACTAGTTTTCCAGCGACTGCAGAAGTGCAGACACAGTAGAAAAGAAGGACACACACACACACGCGCACGCACGCACGCACGCGCGCACGCGCGCACGCACGCACGCGCTCGCACGCACGCACGCACGCACGCACTCGCACACACACACACACACACACACACACACACACACACACACACACACACACACACACACACACACACACACACACACACACACACACACACACACACACACACACACACACACACACACACACGAGACAGCAGCGTGCGGATACTTTTCCAACTGTAAAAGAACCTCTGGAGGGAATCCCTCATTTTTGTAATCTGCACCACTTAAAGGAGGCGCAAACTGTTTATTCAGAACGGTCTCCGGTTGTTTTTAATATCTGCAACTTTGTTACATGCTGGCTTATTAAGGGCATATCTCATTGCTCACCAGCAGGTTGCATTGAACTATAACTATATAAATAAAGGGAAAACGATGACGCTCTGGTTTGGCTTCCTGAAGCATTTCACCTGAAGAACCCTGAAGTTCCACTTTTTACACTCTGATCCACTTCGGTTCAGCCGGTTAGAGAAAGCTCATCAGATTATAGCGACGGCCTCACAGGTCAACACAAAGTGCATCACAGACAAGGCATACCACCACGGCACTGACAACGAGCAACACCAAGCGACAACACATTCGACACAACTTTGACATCGCCGCGAGAGAGAGAGCTTACTTCCTGTGGGGATCAAGTCCCTGTCTGGAATGAAGAGTTTATACCCATAATGCTTCTCCAGCATGTCGGGGAGGATCTCCAGGGCAAAGCGCTCCTCCTCTCGGGTCTCCTGGCTCCACTGGTCCGGGTCCACTTTGGTGTAGGACAGGTAGGCGTCGTAGTCCTTGTTATCTGCAGGTGGAGGTGGGAGACAGAGCGGGTGAGATGTCACAGCTCCTGGCGTCCGCCTGGATCGCCGGCCTCGGCAAACTGAATAAAAGAAAGTCAGTTCCCTGCGTGGGGGCACGGAGCGGCTCCCAGCACCACTTTGCCCCAATTAAATGCAGACGTGTTTTATGATTTGGACATAATGTTTCCTGCTTTGGTCAGCATAAGATGTGCGCTGCTGTACCCCAGATGCTCGCAATCTATTTTCATACCGGTGCCGCGGAGAGCTATTCATTCACTGGGAAACTTCATTGAGACGGGCCGCCTCCATTACCCTGACCTCTGGGCACTTCTGCCCATCTGAGTGCTTTTCATTACAGCTTCGTCTCCGTTGACGAATACCGCCGCTCCACAGCGCCCGTGCCCAGTGCGGGCAAAACCAATTAGACTCCAGCCTGAGCTGCATGCCCGGCGCTGCCTGCTAGGCCGAGGCATGGCGCGGCTCCATCACCCACACCAAAAGCCCTGATTGATGACGGGCATGAGAAGGAGTGAGCGGAGGGGCCGGGGAGGGCTTTAAACGCTCAAGCACTTCAGCACAATGAGTCGGGAAGAGACGTGGAAGAGATTCCTCCGAATACTACAGGAAGGAGATAACGGCCTCTTGCTCCCGAACATCGCGCTCGGAGCGGACTGAGCGGCCCGATCCACTCCATCCACTCCATCTATCGGAGCGACGGCTGCTCGACCTGGAGGGTCGTTCCCGAAGTGGCGAGGAGGCGCGTGGGGAGAGAGTGTGAGCGGTCTGGACCTTTTGTTGGCGCATGAGTCCAGTATTGTTCATAGCTTGTTACGTGTCAACAATAACCAACACGAGGAGGCAGAAATGTGGGGAAATGCACAGAATTTACAATATTGTGCTTTATGTTGAGCTAAAATCAAAGATGGAGAAAGGTTGTGCAGACTATAAGAGGTGTTTTCCTTACTTACTTCACACTAAATTGTTATCATTGGAGCAACTTCCTACAACTATCATATTCTGGGGTCATATTTGTCAGAATGGCAAAAAAATATCAGATTCCATGTGTTTCTTTATTCACTAAAACTGTCGTAGCCTGTCTTAGCCACAGAAGAAAGGGAGGGGGAGGGGCCAGAACTGGGTCTCTGCGACGTCAAGGCCGCCTTTGAGGTAAAACTCATTAGAGACACGAGCCGGCATTGGATCTCTGAGTCCCTGTCTTCATTACGCTCCCTTCGCTTTATAGTAGCCACCTGCAGTGCAAGTGCTGCGCGGGGATGTTTAACCTGTCAAGACACCGGCGAAGAAGGGAGCGGAGGACGAGAGAGTCGGGTAGGGGAGGAGAGGAGGAGAGCAGCTGGGTTCAAGAGGAGGGATTTTGAGATCAATCCCCGGTACAGTATCCCCCCTTTCTTTTCTTTTCTTGTAATATCCGCTCCCTTCTACACTCCTGCCTGCCTCCGGGCCTCGAAACCGTCAACCAGACTCACTCACTTCCCGGTGGGGAATCTTGATATTTGGCACTCGCACATAACACTGTGTAATTAATCAAAAACATGCAATTTATTTCGCAACCTCAGGGAAATGTAAAAATAATAATAATTGAAACGTAACCACTTCGTGCAACTCGTATCCGACTTCTCGCTGACATGAATCTCCCTCTCCGCTCCTCTCCGGTAGCATTGAAATGAAAGCTGCGTGGGGGCGGATCACGGGCTATTTCAGTGGAGCTGATTCACTCGTCTGCAGTGGGAACGAGAGAGGAAGAGGAAGAGGAAGAGGAAGAGGCCCAACCTCGAGGAGTCACTCCTTCCAGGAGACCGGTGAGCTGGATCTGAAACCACTCCCTGTGCATGGATGTACTAAACAATATATATATGTATATGTATGCATGTGCACGGAGAGCCTACAGTTAGACCGTGAACTCCTGAACTCGCGGTGGAGAGCGCAGAGAGAATTGGAGGCGTAATCTCTGGGTTATTTCTGGGCTCCATTACATTTAATGGAGAGTAAATTAGAACGGAGCGCACCATACTTAACTCTGGAGCCACATATGGACGCTAATGAGCAGCTGAGCGGCTCTTAAACATGCCGCTTGTTTCCCGTAACTGATAAACCGCTACCTGAGGTCGCATTGGGCTGCGACTGCCGATTGTTCCCGTTATCAATCCAGTCTTTAGTCAACAGGAAGTCGGAAAATAGGAAGGTTTGAATTCCTGTTTTGTGTTTTCTGATGTTAGAACTGGATGTAATTTAGAACTAATTACAGGGAAGACAGAGACAGTGTTGAAGTGGTACATTGTGCGGGGGCAGGATAGCATATATATATATATATATATACATATATTTCTATATACTCTTATAGGGTCTAAACACTTTGTTTACACGCAGCAACTCAACTAATGAGGAGATAACAAGTACAGGATGCACTTGGAATTAAATTGTTTTCTTTTCAAGGACGCTCATATCTTCAGTCAATTCAAGCGAACCTCCTCACAAATTAGCGTTAGCATAAGGCCATCACCACTTGTCAGAGCCAAGGTGACGCCGTTAAATGTCTGGCTTGGTCCGACCGAAAGCCCAGATATCTTTCTCACGATGGAACGCACGCCGTCTGTAGATTTAAACTCTGTTTCCCTCCTTTGTTTTCCATTATTATTTGACAACATCACAAAGACAGTTTGACCTTGTGGTTACAAACGAGCTACTTAGTGACGATCTGAAATATGCAAACCACACGGGATGCGTGGCAGTGGCCGTGTGGAGATGTGGAGACTATTAACGCTCGGTATCTCCCAGCTGCCACAGCGAGGCCTCGTAACTCCTCGCGACGCTGACATTGGTATTTATGGCGGCGCCTTATGAGTTCCCGCCTCCTCGCCGAGCTCGCTGGGCTGTCATCATGAAGCCAGTTATTGATTCTACTGACACCCACACAATGTGACAACCGAGCAGCCTGTAACTAACAAACAGCTTGACAGTCCGTCCTATTGTTACGCGAAGCTTACAACTTCACATCTGGCAGAGGAGGGAGGCGGGCCTTCAATTAGTTCCTCGAGTGGCCGCAATCAAACACCGGCACTTTCTTGGCAGCGAGCGCCGATTTATGAATATCACCGTTCATCCAAAACACTGGCTTAAGGGCTTCATTTATGAAAAGTGTGTGTGTGTGTGTGTGTGTGTGTGTGCATCGGTATCGTACATGCAGCCACTTCTCCCTGTCAGTGCGGTGGTTACCATAGAGATGGGATCTCTGAGCCGAGCAGCCGTTTTGTCTCCACTCAACTGCCCCGATCTTTTTACCGCTTTACCCTTCGCCGTTCAGCTTTCAACTGGAGAAGACTTGTGAGGCGCAGGTGTGTGTGCGTGTGCGCCAGTGGTGGCGGTGAGGTGATCTAATCGACCACGGCGTGGAGGAAAGTATGGAGAGTCTCCGGAGAGCAGTGCTGTGGCTTATTGGACCTGATCCCCTTCTACTGAGGAACAAATTGAAAATCTGTTCCTTTCTCCCTGCCCTCACTCGGGCGGCGCAATTAAAGGAGACAATTCCTGTTTGGCATTAAGTTCAAGTCCTGACATTTGTTGTCCACACCATCCCCCCCTTTTTCAACACAACTGCCTCTGGGACATCCATTACGGCGATGCTCCTGCTTTTCCGGTAGCCCGAAAGCCCCAAAACATGCACACACACACACACACACACACACACACGGCCAGAGGTAATGGCCTCCGTTGGAGCTTCTGATGGAGCATCATGGTGAAGCAGAGCTGGGGACGTACAAGGAGGGGAGCGGGACGCTTCTTCCCTTTCGACACTCATAACTCTACTTCCTCCGTACAGTCTCAGCCTCTCTGAACTAATCTCATTCCCCCTGAATCCATCGCGGCGCTGCGACTTGAGAGACTCATTACAAGGGAATCAAATTAAAACCTGCTCCTTGTCTCAGTTTGATGCATTCTCAAGACAAGACTCACCCACCAGGCCCAATCAGGGCTTTGACTATTGCTGATGGGCCCTCAGAGTTAACGCCTTCCTCTGTGTTTGGATTTGCTTTACAGATGGCGTCCTGTTGCTCTCGTGCAGACGCACTGGGGAACCATCGACAGGAGAACGTACATGTGCCGGATCACAGCCCGACCCCTATTAGGAAAAGAAACCCTACATTTTCTTCAGCGGCATCTCAAAGATAATGCGCCCAACGTTACTCAATGTGGCAGAGATCAACAGGAAGAGCGGACTCAATTGTCACAATATAGGGGGAATACAAATAATTGGCTGCTGGGAATTTTTCCAGAGTCAAAGTACTGTGCTGATGGTGGGCTTGCTTGCTTCCTTATAACCTTCCTTCCTTATTACCTACCTTCCTTCCTAATTACCTACCTACCTAACTTCCTTATTACCTACCTACCTACCTACCTACCTACCTACCTACCTACCTACCTACCTACCTACCTACCTACCTACCTACCTACCTACCTACCTACCTACCTACCTACCTACCCTCCTTTCTTATTACCTACCTTCCTTCCTTCCTTATTACCTACCTACCTACCTTCCTTATCATCTACCTACCAACCTACATTCCTTCTTTCCTTATTACCTACCTTCCTTCCTTCATTATTACCTACCTACCTACCTACCTACCTACCTACCTACCTACCTACCTACCTACCTACCTACCTACCTACCTACCTACCCTCCTTCCTTATTACCTACCTACCTACCTACCCTCCTTTCTTATTACCTACCTACCTACCTACCTACCTACCTTCCTTATCATCTACCTACATTCCTTCCTTCATTATTACCTACCTTCCTTCCTTCCTTATTACCTACCTTCCTTCCTTATTACCTACCTACCTACCTACCTACCTACCTACCTACCTACCTACCTACCTACCCTCCCACCTTCCTTCCTTCCTTATTACCTACCTTCATTCCTTCCTTATTACCTACCTTCCTTCCTTCCTTCCTTATTACCTACCTTCATTCCTTCCTTATTACCTACCTACCTACCTACCTACCTACCTACCTACCTACCTACCTACCTACCTACCTACCTACCTACCTACCCTCCTTCATTATTACCTACCTACCTACCTACCTACCTACCTACCTACCTACCTACCTACCCTCCTTTCTTATTACCTACCTTCCTTCCTTATTACCTACCTACCTACCTTCCTTATCATCTACCTACCTACCTACCCTCCTTTCTTATTACCTACCTTCCTTCCTTCCTTATTACCTACCTAGCTAACTTCCTTATTACCTACCTACCTACCTTCCTTCTTTCCTTATTACCTACCTTCCTTCATTACTACCTACCTTCCTTCCTTATTACCTACCTACCTTCCTTCCTTATTACCTACCTACCTACCTACATACCTACCTACCTACCTACCTACCTACCCTCCCACCTTACTTCCTTCCTTCCTTATTACCTACCTACCTACCTACCTACCTACCTACCTACCTACCTACCTACCTACCTACCTACCTACCTACCCACCTACCTACCTACCTACCTACCTACCTACCTACCTACCTACCTACCTACCTACCTACTTACCTACCTACCCTCCCACCTTCCTTCTTTCCTTATTACCTACCTTCCTTCCTTCCTTATTACCTACCTACCTACCTACCTACCTACCTACCTACCTACCTACCCTCCTTTCTTATTACCTTCCTTCCTTCCTTATTACCTACCTACCTACCTTCCTTATCTACCTACCTACATACCCTCCTTTCTTATTACCTACCTTCCTTCCTTCCTTATTACCTACCTAGCTAACTTCCTTATTACCTACCTACCTACCTTCCTTCCTTCCTTATTACCTACCTTCCTTCCTTCCTTATTATCTACCTACCTACCTACCTACCTACCTACCTACCTACCTACCTTCCCTCCCACCTTACTTCCTTCCTTCCTTATTACCTACCTACCTTCCTACCTACCTACCTACCTACCTACCTACCTACCTACCTACCTACCTACCTACCTACCTACCTACCCTCCTTCCTTATTACCTACCTACCTACCTACCTACCTACCTACCTACCTACCTACCTACCTACCTACCTACCTACCTACCTACCTACCTACCTACCTACCCACCCACCCACCCACCCACCTACCTACCTACCTACCTACCTACCTACCTACCTACCTACTTACCTACCTACCCTCCCACCTTCCTTCTTTCCTTATTACCTACCTTCATTCCTTCCTTATTACCTACCTACCTACCTACCTACCTACCTTTCTTATTACCTTCCTTCCTTCCTTATTACCTACCTACCTACCTTCCTTATCATCTACCTACCTACATACCCTCCTTTCTTATTACCTACCTTCCTTCCTTCCTTATTACCTACCTAGCTAATTTCCTTATTACCTACCTACCTACCTTCCTTCCATCCTTATTACCTACCTTCCTTCCTTCCTTATTACCTACCTACCTACCTACCTACCTACCTACCTACCTACCTACCTACCTTACTTCCTTCCTTCCTTATTACCTACCTACCTTCCTTCCTACCTACCTACCTACCTACCTACCTACCTACCTACCTACCTACCTACCTACCTACCTACCTACCTACCTACCTACCTACCTACCTACCTACCTACCTACCTACCTACCTACCTACCTACCTACCTACCTACCTACCTACCTACCTACCTACCCTCCTTTCTTATTACCTACCTACCTTCCTTCCTTCCTTCCTTATTACCTACCTACCTACCTACCTTCCTTATTACCTACCTACCTACCTACCTACCTGATAGATTTCCTCACAACATAGAGGTGATGAAATGCTTCCTGGACATGCTAATATGCTAATCTTAGCATGCTAATGCTGCAAACTCAAATGTGCTTTTCGCTGGTTATCCACTGCAATGGCACAACCAAAGGGGCAGCTTCGCCCAGTTGCAAGGCTGTGAGGCGCATCGAGAGGGAGCCGGTTTGAGAACTTCATTACCCGGAAGTAATGCATTGTGATGTCGGGAGACGGCACCCAGCGTGAGCGTGTTCACAAGGCTGGCTTGTGATTCGTTTTTTACAAGGACGCAAGAGCGACAAGAGAAGGAACCACATCAAAGACTGGAGAGTCGCTCGCTGCTGTTGAGGAGAGACAGTTTACAGAATATTTTGCATAAAATGTTTGATTTCGCTCAGCGGGTTGAGACGACTCCCTGAAATCGGCGACATCGGTTTCTTTCGGGGGAGTTGGGAACAATGGGAGGCTCTTCTCCGCGTCATTCAGACTGATAAACCAGGTGCACATTTGCATAAAAATAGTGCCACGTGGGGCTTTACGGTGTGAAAAATAGCCCAGGTGTTTTCGGAGTAAAAATAAATATGTGTGCAGAGCAGTCCTGATAGTGCTCGGGTTAGGGATTTGATTCCCACTGAGGGAAGAAAGGATGCTTTCACAGCAGAGGAAGGAGCTTTAGAAACCATCCAGTGAACAGAAAAACACTGTGGTATCACAGATTATGGGGGATTATTATATAACGCCGTGAAGTAAATTTTTGATCTCTTTTTACCTCCGTCTATATCCTCACTGCCAAAGTGGTTCCTGTAGAAGAGCATGAGCTCGATCCTGTAGCACTTGTAGAGCGTCACCAGACAGATGAGCAGCATCAGGATGGCCCCCAGACCTCCGGCCAGCTCCACCGTGTACATCAGCTCCGCTACAAAGGTGGGAACACAGGCAGAGGGAAGTTATTCAGTTATATTTAATCCCATTTTTAATCTATTTCATAAGGGATACTGTTCAAGATGGCAGCATACAGGTTTCACCACACAAACACAGATAATAAAAATACAACAGCACCAGTTGGTGAAATATGGCCTTCATGACTTGTGACTGGAGGAGTTTAGGTGGCCGATCACACACAGCATTAATTATGAAAAAACACAGATATAGTAGAGGCTGTGAGTTGTCTAATTCTTCATCAGACAACATAAGTCACATTTCTGAAAAGAAATACACACACAAACAACACTAATGGGTTATTCTCATTACTTGAAGGTTTACAATCAATTCCCTTATTGCTATTGAGAGAGTGCTTTGGATAGAGACACTATTCATTATCCAAGTATACTGTCAGATTTCCACTCTTTATGATCTATTTCTATTAAAGAAAGCAAGCATACACAATTAGATTTCAAATCTGTGCATTTATAGGCCCTTTAGTTAAAGACGTTTTCCTCTCATCTTACTGCAGACATTTGATGCCGTGTCACATGTAGTCTCCGTAACACTTTATAATACCTGCACGCTATGAAGCATTAGTAAACACTTAATTCATCATTTATAAAGCGTTGTTCCACACTTTATAAATGAAAAAACATTTGTAAATTAAGTTTTATATAACGCTTCACAGCGTGGTTATTATAAAGTGTGCCCGAGCCATACGTTAATAGCCATACCACCAGAGTGAGACGGATCGAGGCGGCCCGCTCTTCCCCCTAGCCACCCGTCACAGGAGCTCATATGTTCAGGGAACGGCGTCTTCGCTGTTGATATTTCACTTTTACGCCCACATTATTCTAAATTGTTACTTGCAGTAGGGACAGGAGCGAGTATCCCGTGGAAGCGAGACTAGTGGTGTTATTCGGGAGGATGAGAGGTGATTCTTTACACCACAAGACAATGGACTCCATTAAGCTCCATGGTCCAGCGACTTGCCTTGAAAACCAAGTCATTTGCTTTTGTCTTTTCATGGTCTCTTTTTCAAGGTTTTCTTTCTTTTCTTTTTTTTTTTTTACAGTGTTTTCCATCGGACGTCAGTCCATCTTTTGCAGCTCAACACTTCCTCTTGGCTACGCCTCACAAAATCCGGGTGGTCAGCCTTCATTGGCTGACTAATGGACAACAGTAAAAGGCTGGACTCCCCACAAAGCCACACACACACACACACACGGATGGAGAGGACTCCCGTGCGTCGCCATCCATCACCGGGCGCACATTTAACCTCGTTGGGGTGCGCGATGCCCATTCCACTGCGGCGGCCATCAGGCCGACAGCTCCCATGATGAAGGATGATGTCCGGGGAGCTAACGAGAGCGGCTTCGCGCCGCTTCATCACGCCTGTCTGGGCGACGACCTTCAGCCAAACTTGCGGGCGGACGTACGCAAACAAGAGAGCAAACAAACTCGGGCGAGGTTTCCCCACGCCAAAACTCTCATCTCACTTCCTGCCCCGTCCCCGCCCCCGCCCTCGGCTTGGGACTTAGTTTACTTTAGTCTGGAGAGGTGTGTCGCAGCTAACAAGCACTGCGACGGGGATGGATCCGAGCTCCTCGCCCTCCTTCTCCACCTCTCTGCTCCTGCTCTCTCGCCTCACTGAACACTGCTCCCCTCCTCAGATATCTGAACAGTGTAACGAGCCAGCTGCTCCTCAAGCTGCAGAGATTACAGCGGAGGAGGCCAATTCTTCTCGGCCAGGCATCCATATTGTAGCAGTGCTGCAGTGGGACGGATTAAGACAAATTAGCCCCTGACTACAAGGCTGGATTTGATGGAGCCACATCGCTCTCTCTGTTGTCAGGGGAGGGAGATGGAAAGAGAGACGGGGAAAAGGCGGGGTGGAGGGTTGAATGGTAAAATAAAACAGAGGAGAGTGCTGAAAGCTGAGTCGGCTGCTTCTCATGTTCACAAATCAAGAATCTAGATCTTAGCTATTATACACAGCATCGGCAGCAGCCGCCTGCCAGATGATGTAAAAAATGTATCTGAGGATGTGGAGAAAGAAAAGTTGGCCAGGAGGACTTCTAAACTTCTTGACTATGCGAGAAGTTGTACACGAAGTGGGAAAAGTGAAGACATATTCTGCTTGATGCTGCGCTGAGACGACCACATTCAATTGGAGTGTCGTGCTGGTTTCGCAGCTTCAAGAGACGAGCGAGGGGGAACTTTGAAAAGGCGGCGTAAACACCGGCTGGGCTCACAACCGTGGATGCTGCAAGTAAAGACATGGGAATCGGTCAATTTCTCATCCACGAGAAATTGACCGATTCCCATGTCTTTACTTGCAGCATCCACGATCCGGTCCCCGCAATCCTGCGAGGACCAGGCTAATCTTCTCAGAGTTCAGTCTGAGATTTGACTGTGCGGCATAAACCCCTTTAATATAGCAAATGGAGGGGAACTGGGCTGCCATCAAAGCTGGATCCAAAGCTGCGAGCTTAAAAGGGAGGAAAGATATCTTACTATGTAAATGTATTCAACGCTGACAACTTTAAGGCTGCAGAGAGACCCCCCCAAGCCTGCCGGAAAAGAAATAAAGAATCTCACTTATATAACCACGCTGGGAAGTGAGCATCTCTATTTGAAATCATCACGGAGCCAACGTTCAAACATCCTCAGTGAGGCGAAATCAGAGGGAGAAAACTCAAAAATGTTTGCTTGAATAAAAAGGCATGGGGGGGACAGTATATAGTCAGTGATGAAAGATGAGAAAATGTCTTGAGTGAGAGTTCGCCGATCAAAGAAGGATTTGTGCGCGTGTGATGCAGGATGTCACTGCCAGACAGTCATCAGCTCGCCTGGCATCACAACACCGAGAGGCTGCCTCTCCTCTTCAGGCTGACGATGAGGAGGTGGAGGCTGCTCTGCACCATCTACTATACCGCCCCAATTTCTTTCCTCCCTGAGGCGAGAAACAACTGGTCAATTCCCAGAGTCCCGCCAGTTGTTCTTCTTTGTACTCACTCTTATTGTCAGCGCGAAGGTCTGCGGTATTAAATGCTGTTCTTCATCCGCCCAGAGCTGCAACATGCCGTTTTAAATCTCACGGCTTCTCCATCCCTCTGCTAGAGTCATAGGGATGTATGCTATATATGCTTTAAATAACTGTGCCCCCCCACCTTTCTTGGTGAGCTGGATGTTGGCCTGCCGCCGGCCGTTGCCGTTCTCCACGTAGCAGGAGTAGTTGCCCAGGTCGTTCTCCTCCAGAGAGTCCAAGGTCAGAGAGATGGACACCTCCTGCTCCCCGAGGTGCTCCCGGATCGTCCTGCGAGTGGGCGACAGAGCAAAGGGAAGCATGGGTCGACACACAGGAAACACGAGCATTGGATGTGTGGCGTGGTGGTTTCTCATGTTATTCTTGTGTAAAATAAGAATAATTTCATATCGTGTGAATGTAGAGTTTATCTATAATGCAGGCAGGTCGTGAAAAAACAAAACAAAGAGCTCAAAGAGCCCTCTAAAGAATATAAAGCAGAGACGGTGTGCAAACCGGATATGATTCGGTGCCTTTTCCCTGAGAGAGTGAGTGCTCTTCAGTTCCCCTTTAATCATCGGAAGAAAAACCATGCAGTGAGTATTAAAATAGATATCATAGAGAAAACATGAGACAGCGCTGGACTTTCATGGCATTAATGACTCAGAAGGATTCAGTGTTAAAAGACGAGTTCCGAACAGGAAGTATCACATGGTGGACGGCGGCCAAAGGGACGAGTGGCGCACGGCCGTGTGCTCAGCGCTGTTTCAAGATGGCGGCACGCGGGAACCAGCAGTTTGGGTCACATTTGAACACCAACATGACTTCAATCATCCGCCCAAACAAAGTCCGGCCGCCAAATTACTGACTTTGAGGTGTACATCAAAGTAGCTGCTGTAGCGGTCTTCGTTTAGGAAGTCGGATTGGGATGAAAAAACAAATTAAAATCAAATCAAATCTGCCTCAGAACATCAGAGAACATGCAGAGCTGAAGTTATATTTTATAATTCTGGAGTGCCGATGTCTGCAGGTATGCTCCGTGACTACAGATAATGTCAAATCGAATGTTCTGAATCTGCAGCACAATAATATAAACTACGGAAAACTCCAGCCTGCAGGCAGTCAAAAAGTCACCGAGACTATGACTCATAAAATATGGATTCTTCTGACAAAAAAAAAAAGAAGAGTTTACCCCAAGGAAATTTGAGTTGCGTCGACAGTGCGCATCCTAAAATCCATAAATCATGACCTTGGAATTATAAGCTTCCATCTGAGTGGAGTGCAATTTTGAGACAGCCACCGAGCTGACATTTTTCCAGAGTGAACTACTGTACCTGCACGGCAGCCGTCCATATGCAGATCACCACATCAGACACAACTTAACTTAGGTTAATACCACGCTCTGTAATCCGCAGCATTTACAGAATTTGTTAGTTCATCAATGAAACAGAAGGTAGGAGAGGACAAGGAGCCAGAGTCATGACAGAAACACACGGAGGCTCCTGACGGGTACCGCTTGTGACAGGTTGCCACGGGGACAATAGTGTGACTGTCATGATGCTCTGCAGCGCCGACCGATCACAACACATTCTGCCAAGAGGGTTAGGCAAAAGAAGAAGAGGAGCTTTTGATGTGTTCGTTGCGTAGAATTCAGCCATTTTCCAGGAATCTGTGCAACAACAACAACAACACATGCGAGCGCGGCTGGAGGAACGCTTTTCTTCACTGGACACTTGGAAGGGTAAGAAAAGATGGAATTATTATTTTTTCAGCAGCGTCCTCTTTATTATCAGCCTGCCTTGATTTTAAATAAGCAGGAAGAACCGCGTCAGGGGGGAAGCTCGCTGCCTTCAATGAGGAGTGCTGACGATACTAACAAGCCATGAGGAGGAGATGGCACCCTCAAGATGTAAAGATCGCACACTTTTTATTTTACACAAACTCAGCACTTTTCCACCAAACTCCTCTTTACAAAAGCCTGCCTGCTATTTAATAATAAGAATCGGCGGGTCAAAGGTCGAGCCCTTTTTTTGCGCAACTTTTTGTGCAGCTTAGACCCCAAACACCCGTGCAATATTAATACACTGTTCATAATAGTTATATTTATTCTGTCTATATATATATATATATATATATATATATATATATATATAATGTAATAAAACAGTAAGAAAACTACCGTTTTATTTCATTTATTATTTATATTTCTTGTTTTGATTTTACTATGTAAAGTCATTGTGTGCACTTTACCCTGTTGGCTGCTGTAATCCTGCTAATTCCCTAACTGCGGGACTAATAAAGGAATATCTAATCTAATCTAAAATTGAGACGTAATCAAGGTTACTAAAATCACAAGGAAGTAATTTCTTCAAACACGATGAAGCATTTGGGTGTGAAAGGACAGCCCACTTCCTGTCTTCTACTTCCTGCTACACCCACCTTTGAAGCATGCACACACACAGACCCTCTTAGAAACAACCTGCATCACATGACCTGACAGGAACACGACGGCTGGTGAAGAGCAGATTGTCTCTTTAAGGTTACAAAGATGGCCGCACCGCGCTGACGCATGGGGCTAATAGTGCAGGCAGGTGCAGGGCCGCTGGCCCGCGGGGCGTCTGCATATGAACACCGGCTCTAATCCTCGCTGATCAATGAAAGGACGAAACAAAGCAGACTGTGAGGTGCGGGGGGAGACGCCACAGCTGCCATGGCGATAGCTCGCGTTAGCTTTACAAAGCGCCGCTAATAATTGGTAGATGTAAATATCGCACTCGCGTTGAAATTCCTTTTATTGATCATTCGTAATCTCAAAGTCAAAGTCAGCTTTAATGTCAATTTCTTACATGTGCAAACATACAAAAGATCGAAAGAACGTTTGGGACCATTAGAGGTGATTACTGTGCAGCTTCATAAAAAAACACTACGAAGAAGCACTTCTTAAGCTTTTCCTCCTGTGGCGGTTCAGGCCTTAATTCCTCACCGGCGTTTCCCGCCGCTCGTCCTTCTCCATTGTGCGGCTGAGTCAGGTGGAGAGGCGGCTCCACAAGGTTGGGATATAGATCCACGCTGATGGCTTTTTAAAGAGGTGGCACCCGTGTGTGACTCGACACAGACTGAGCCCAAACACCGTGGGGGAAATCTATATTTGTTTACAAAAAGTCTCCATCGCAAAAATAACTCCATCATCGTTAGTGGAAGTGAGGAGTGAGTGTGTGTGTGTGTGTGTGAGTGTGTGAGTGTGTGAGAGTCGAAGGAAAAACAGATGCTGTGGAGCTGGATGGAGGGGAAATATGCACATGAAAAGCCAGAGCTGAAAAAGGTTGATTTCAAAATCTATTGTTCTATACTAGATATGAATTATCCCAACAGATACTCGTCTAAAGAGGCTCCACGACAGATTGTAGGCATCGGCTCGGCGTTGCGTTATTGAGCCGTGCACGATGCATGGTGCACGATGCATGGTGCATGGTGCACGATGCATGGTGCATGGTGCAGGGCCATGGGAGCACGGCCGGACTCTTTATGTCTGTGGAGCATTAATGTAGAGTTACATTTAACACTCGAGCTGCTGCTCAAAAGGGTGCAGCACGCCCGTAGGGGGGAAGACCTGAAACATCTTCTGGCTTTTAACCGCAGCAGCCGCCTCTGTATTCCACGCTGCGACTTCACCTCCGAGATCCACGGAGTCTTGTTCTGCAGCCACAATCATTTTATATCAACCCGGAATCTCAGCGGTGGAAGATTGAGCCAAAAGCTCCATTTCATGTATTACAGGCAGCCCTTTGGGGAATACTCCTTTGTGATTAATTTCCATTTCAAAGCTAAAAGCTCATAGAATGATGTCAGTGTGTGTGTGTGTGTGTGGGGGGGCACAATCGAAATGGGAACGTGAAAAATATGAAATAAATAAAAACACACAGGGAGACGGTGTGAGCGCGGTGGCTCACAACAAAAATAGACACTTGAACAAGTCGAGTGTGCACACACCGTGGGCGCACATTGTATGCACTCTTCTGCACACACACACACACACCACACACCACACACCACACACCACACACACACACACACACACACACACACACACACACAGTCTCACTCTTTCAAAGCAGCTCAGGGTCACAGTCTTGCTCTCTCGGCTTGTTACCTCATTTGAAAGCAGGGTTTCTAACCGTATATGACGCACTTCTTCATCTTTATTGTACCACCTACCCGATGCCCCCCCTACACACACACACACACACACACATACACACACCACCCTGTAAGTATTGCAGGCTCTAATTGGCCTGGCGTCCTTCACAACAGAGCGCAGCGCCGAGAGCTGGACGGAATGTGCTAGAAGGCTAATGGAGACATCTCCAAATGCCAGGTCGCGGGCCGGGCCGCCAGCTCTCCTCCCGGCCTTGTCACGCTGCGTACGGTTAACCTTTTCATTAGGCGGCATTTGTCGACAACGGGGGGTGCTCTCGTCGTACGCCGGGTCCGTCAAAGGAGTACAGTGGGGCAGGACATGAAAGGGTTACGCCTCCCAGCACAGACACGCCGGCGAAGACTACCGGAACAAATAATTAGCTCAACAGTGAATGAATGATCCCTTTAAAAAGGTGCAGTGTGTAAGATAAGGGAGAATTATAACCTCAGCTCCAGGCGGATAAAAAGACCGCGGTGAGATTCTACTGCTCTCAGAGTTTCAGTTAGTAGATGGCTGGTTGTCCATAAACGGACCCAGTAGTGGAGGCGTAGTAAATCCATCCATCACCTCTATATGTTTGGTGCATGCAGCTCAGGTCGAACAGGTTCTCATGATTTTGAGTCACTTCTCTAACTCCCCGGTGATGACAGCAGTGCAAAACACACATAATTCCACCTTCACTGCTTTAAAAAATAAAAATAAAAAAAGTCAATAAAAGATTCTGTTGCTCAAATCTTTTCGCAACGACATCTGGGAGACGGGGGCCACGCCGCTGCACACATATTCAGTTACTTGATGTAAATTTGGATGCAACGCCTTTCCCCCCTGGATGTCTGTCAAGACCCAGTATTCTGTGTCTTTAGTCACCACAAGGCTCTCGGCTCTGATCACAATCACCCTGTCACGGTTTATAAAGTGAAATAGGATGGATAAAATATACCCGTCGTCTTTTACTGACTCATGATGATGAGGATTGCTCATCCAATAAAGGGAGGGGATGCCAACAATGGTTTCCTCCTGAAATCTGAACTTAATGCATCGTACCCTATAGCGAGGAGCTTCCAACAGTACCAGTCCATCAGAGGGCATGTTGGATGGTCAACCCGCCTCAGGCGTGTGTGTGTGTGTGTGTGTGTGTGCGTGCGTGGGTTTCCAGACTCGGGTGCGAGCCAAAGAGACGCAGCTCCCCAAACGGAACAGCAGGCCGACGCAGACATTTAATTGGAGTCTCCTCCTCCTGCTGTGCCGCTCGGCTATTAATGCCTCCACTTATACTTCAGTGCAAAGTTATCGCCGATCGCTGATACCTGAGCCGTGCATATATATTGCGCGCGATAAAGAATGCATAGCTATCTGCATTATTGAACAGCCCCGTTAAACATTCATGAATGGGATTTCTATGGCAGCTCGGTGGTGAATAGTTCCTTTTATTGTTCCGCGTGTTGATGTGTGGTCCCGCGGTTGTGGTAACTGGGTTTAAATAGGTGTTTACTCGCTCAGCCCGTCGGCCCCTCGCTGCTTTTGAAGAGATTAAATGTACCTCATGAATTTGTTATACGTTACACACTCTGTAGTAAATGTGCTCGTTCAGTGGGAATAATGAACGAGGAGAATTCCTGCTGGTGAGAGGCCGAGTGAACCAGAGCTTACTTGATGTCGCTCTCCTGAACCCGCTCCTCGTCCAGGTCCTCGATGAACTTCTCGCCCTTCATCCAGTAGATAAGTGGACTGACGTCTCCGCTGTAGCCGAAGAACGCTCGGCACGTCAGGTTGACCGGAGTTCCTGTTGGAGACAAGATGCAGCCTTGAAAAATAGGAATGGTTGAAGATACGTGTTCAGTTTTCCCACAGTGCCTGTGTTACACCGACCACGATACATCTTGAGCACAACAGGTAATATCCAGAGCATGTTGATACAAAGTGCTGCAACTTCCCTTCAAATGCGATCAGCAGCATCACATAGCAGCAGGGAAAACCATAAAACAGTAACGGACGGTGCACCAAAACAGATGCAGCTCTCATCCGTTTTCTATTAAAATGATTAAACATCATCTCCAGCTACCGGATGACTGCCGACATTAATCCCGTTCTTTATTACCCCCGAAAAAGTGATTCGAAAGAGGCGACGCACACCAGCAGCGTATGATGCACCCATTGTGATACGAATTTCCCAGGAGCAAAAAAAGAAAACTGGTAATATTTGATTCTGCACCAACGAACATCGGCCCATGAACACCAGACCTGTGCTTCCTGTTATGAAAGCCATCTCCTCCCAGACTCCAGTTTTTAGCTTTCTAAAACTCCATAACGGCGTCCTCGAGTCCTAAACCGCCTCTCGCTCTCCAGAGGCGCCGTCCTAAACCATCCCAGCCCCATTTTTTATTCCCAGACGGCCTCTTAAACTTTAAAACACTCTCTGGAACCCATTTTCTTCCTGGATTTCACAGCTCTGCTGAACCTGCATTACAGCTCGTACCCTCTTCTTCTATTTAAATTCCAATCATTGTAGTTTGCAGGAAGTACTTTAGGAAATTTGAAACACAAAAAAGTACGGTGCAGCTTTTAAGGAATGTGATTTGCACTATTAATGGATTCATATAGCTTTTGCAAAACTGGCACTGATTTATCTCTTTTTGGCGTTGATACTGCACCTTATTGACTTCATAACATATTCGTATTGTGACAATATTTGTTTACAAGCAGAGGCCAGCAGTGCTGCAGTAGAACAGCAGGAATGCAAGTATAAAAGTGTGAAATACTTCCATGAACTGAAAAGTACAGCTCAAATGGCCAAAGCTGTTGCTTCCTGGGAGCATTTGAATGCATCGGTGTGGTAGTAACAGTGCGGAGGCAATTGAAACACTGACTGGAATTTCAGTTTTAGAAAATACAAGGCTGGGAAAAATGGAAGAGAAAGAGAGAAGTCAGCTATCAGGACTTTTGGGGTCATTTTTCCGCACTAGCAGGCAGCGGAGCGATGTACAGATAGGCTTCCTGGGATGATGAAGACGGCGGGAACAGAGCGGTGGGAAAGTGCAGAGAAAACACATATCAACAGACGAACCCCTGCCTTCACATCGGCAGGAGCTCTTCTCTCGTTTTGAACACGCATCCTATCAGACTGGAGACAGATACTAAATAAAAAAAAACTTTTAAACCCGTTTCTCTCTGCCGTGGATTAGAGCCCTCTCATTCTTCTTTCACACTTATCACACACATGCTGCAGCCGGCGGCACATCCATGAGTGTGTGGCCTGGGACAGCCTCACTGGGGGGGGCTTGAGAAAAAGAGCCGCATCATCAAAGCCGGGGGAATGACTCAGATCCATAAAAGCCGCCGCCGATCAAGGAGGCTCCGGCAGTCGTGCGTCCAGGAAGGCAAATGGTGACTCAGCATCTCTTCATTAGCACTCCTTGCTCATTGGGCCTGTGGCGAGGACTCAGAAGTCTGTGAGATGGGAGATAACTGTGGCGTATAATTGGGTACTTGCTAGTTCAAAGATAATAGGGATTTTATTTTACCAAGGCCTGCTTTAATTTGGCCCTCTAGTGTCATATAGCGCTCTGATGAGAGCTAAAGCTTGAACAGGGAAAAGGTTTGGAGAATCAAAAAAAGGCCCCGAGTTCGACGGGCGGTTTTGCATTTTGTCTCACGGCTCAACAAGAAATATTTTCCACAGCCGAGAATCAAGGACTCGTGTGTGTATGTGAGAGACAGAGTGAATGTGTTTTTCGGGATGCTGGGATCTGCCTGGACCACACACACACACACACACACACACACACACGCTGCTATACTTCCCACTTCCACAAGGGGTCTCTATGGTGCTACAAAGCAGGAGGGCCGGTCTGCAGGAGGAGCACATAAAACAACAACAACAACAACAACAACCAAACACACCATTTTGACAGGTGTAGGCAACAGAAAAATGGAACAGGGATCCGTTTGTGTTCCACCTTTGATGTGCAGAGGCTTCACCGTGGTTCCCAGCATGCTGCGTTGTAGCATTGACAGCTCTACCGCTGTGCCGACAACGGCAACGGTGCCCTTCTCCAAGACTTGGAGGTGTGTTCATTTGTGCCGGCTTTACTGTGAGCAGCTCCGCCTGCACGGGAAGAGGTCGTGTGGGGGAAATGCACCCACAGCCGTGCAGGGATTGGAGTGAGATTCAAAATGCCAGCCTCTGGACTCGGTCTTGGGGGGTAAAGTGAGTCTTAATGCGATTGTCTTCTCTTTCTTATCTCTCTTTCGTCTCTGGAACATCTCTCTCGGCCGCCGCAGGACGGAGACGTCTGCAAAGATTCCCCGTGGCCGAGCGGACGGACTGGATGCTGTACGGAAACCATGAAACAGCGTGGGCAAGAGACACAGAGGGGAGCCGAGAGAGAGAGAGAGAGAGTCGGCATGGTATGCATCTCTGCGTATCTGTGCATGTGACACGAGGCCGGAGCCATATGTGCATGTGTGTCAGTGTGGACGTGAGCGAGACAGAGGAATCACACACATGGGAGAGCGGATCACTTTGTGGAGGGTTGAAAGACTTCCAACACGGACTGAAAGGAGAACTGCTTTGCCCTTGTGCACTGAATATGGCACAGATTACAGATCAGTACATCCACATGCAGAGTGTGCTCCATCATGTCGCGTTAATCTACCAGCGTTTCACATTCGGATCCAAACAATCCAGCTCGAGTAGGCTGTTTTCTTTTTTTCCATTTTTGCGTTTAACAACCTTGAATAAATTAAGCCTGTAACTGGCAAGAATAATACTTCAGAGAGGGATCAGAGTAAGCTTTTTCAGAGGTGTTTTCTTTGGAAAGGGCATTTGCAATCTCAACAGCAACAGGGACACAAATAGCTCCCTGTTTAGTGTTGTTGGTGAGTTGGAAGGCAGTCCGCGAATTTAAAGGCACATACTACACAGCAGACTTTTCTAATTTTGAGTTACATTACATTTCATTTAGCTGAGGCTTTTATCCAAAGCAACTTACATGCTATACAGTAGACCGTAGACACAGCAACGGTGAGCTATTAGGGTTAAGTGTCTTGCTCAAGGACACAACGACATGGACTACCGGAGCCTGGGATCGAACCACCGACCCTCTGATTGAAAGACAGACTTGCTAACCACTGAGCCACAGTTGCCCCCCGAGTTATCTCTGCAAGTTTGATATGATCGACATGAATGAAGACGGGCAAGTCTAAGGGCACTGTTAAGATTTCAAGTTCATTCTTGTGAAGAATCTCACCACAATAAAGCATTTAGTGGCAGATGTGGGACTGTACCTTTTGGAAGAATGATGCTCTTCCCTCCACTAGCATGTGATGCTCTCCTGGAGGCACTCCTGAATTTATCAAGGTAGAATGTTAAAGGTATTTCTTTTTCAATCCAAAAAGGCTTTGGACAAGACAAACAGCATGTGCTTTTAAAGCACAACCGAAGCCTCTTCACAGAACGTCATAATGACATTTATGCAACTTCTGGCATTGATGGAATAACTCCTCTTCTCTCCCAAAAACATGATATCCACTCTCACGCTCTAATTAGCCCTTCCTTTAATGCAGCAGTCTGGGCCCAAACATAAAAGGACTTGAAGTTCGCCTCGTAGCTTGTGATCAGCGACTGATCTGGACTGCCCGTGAATTAAATCCGGAGATAATATGATTGTCGATGGTGAAAGGGGATTTCCCAGATTCCCCAGGGGGGACTTTGGGCAGCGTGAAGCGATTCCTGGACCCAGCGTTTGCTGTACCTTCGGCCCCTCACAACATCCAGGCAGCGAAGGGTTACACGTGAGACGGAGGTTCCACACTCGCATTCAGTTTAATTGTCTGTTCAGCACTCACTTTGCTTTGTGTACCACCGCCTGACTCCTGTCACGGGTTTAAAGGCAGCTATGGTGCTGTGTTCAATATTCATTTGGCTTGCGTATGGTCAATCACCTGTTATTCATACTTGGCATTGCACCTCATTACCGCTAATCAGGCACACTGCCGCTCCCCTTAATTACTGCAGGTAAAGCCGATATCGAGAGACGCCATGCAATTTGTAAAGCGGTTTCTGGAATTTTATAGGCACGTTAACAAGTCTAGGAAACGCTCAACGATGTGTTGTGAAATTACAATTTTCACTGCTCCGTGTTACGTTTTACCGAGGACAAGCCAGGTCGAGAAATTATTGTAGAATATTACTCGGCGGTGAGGAACAAACAGGCCGGGGGTTGGGCGAATAATTTGAGCATGGTGGGACAGAGCATGACATTTGCAAAGATCAACACCCACTCTTTGCATTGATGTTCTCATAATAACAATGATCTTTAGCACAAAAAGCAGGGCCAAATATTGCCGCCCAATCCAGAGGAGAATCATTACCAATGTAAAACCTTATGTTGCTTATAATCTCACAGGGAAGACGTCACAGTTGAATTATCCTAATGAAAAGCTCATTAGACATTAATGAAACACTTAAAGGGTACTTCACGTGGCATTAGACAAATGCCACGCTGAACGGAGGAAACAAGGTTACACCACAATTAGAGAAGCATCGGATGATGATGGCAATTGCCAAGTCAACTTTGAAGCAGATGCTATTTTTGCTAATAGTTTTCTGAGGCATTTTGAAATCTTTACACGCTCTGCTTATTGTGGCTTTATTGCTTGTTGTTCCTGCTACTTCCTCAGAATCATTTGTGAGTCAGGCCATCCATCTTATTGCTCTAAGCACACATACCATTGGGCCTGCCACGGTACAGTACAGCCTTGCCCCACCTGAGTCTTAGTTGTGTGTCGATGCTGCCAGAGAGCTGGGGGAATGGGAAATGTGGTCGGGAGGGAAACTACATTGATACACAATGAGAGAAAGAAAGAGGCTGATGGCATTAAATAGCAGGTTCCTTGAGGCCTTGCTGGGTCACCTTTGAAGCATGCCCACACTCCCAACAGTCCCATTTCCTAGCTGGAGCTCCCTGTGGTTAGAAGCTCAGCATGGGGCCACTTCAGCAATGCTTTCAGTGAATGCCTTTCTTAACTATTGGCCAGGGGGGTTCTGAAGTATTCTCTTCCTCCACACGGCACAAGTCCTCATGTACATCATGGACATGACCCCAAACTAAATCAAGCCCCTTTAAAATGTGATTTTTCTGATCAAATCTCCGTCAAGCTTTGCCCAACTTTGCCCAACTCTTGAGTTTTGCATGTTGATAATACAAAGAAATGATTCATAGACGTTGCAGAATTTATGCAATGCCATTTCTGGGGCTTTGCCTGTATTAGTGAGTCCACAGTGGGAAGGAAGGTAAGAGGGAAAGAGATGGGGAACGACATGCAACCAAGATTCCGAGATGTGGATCCAAACCAGGGATGCTGAGGTTCACGGTCAGTGTCTTATCCCCATAAGCCACAGGATTTCTGGACCCTCCTGCGTGATCATCTTTGCGTGGCATGCAGGTCACGAAGGACCGCCCGGCCTGCTATCGGTCAGGGTTTCAACACAAAGTCTACACTCCTGTGGGAAAGGCTCTCCACTGGAGTTTGCGATCCAGCGGCTGGGATTTGCTCCCATTCGATCGTAGAAAGCATTCGCGAGGTCGGGCACGATGGCTCATGATCACCATCCCGGAACGATCCCAGCAAAACACAGGCCTGGTAAATTCCTCCACACCAAACATGGGAAAACATGGCTTTGAGCATCCGCCATATTGAAACAGGAAAGGGCCTTCCCCACTGTCCCCAAAGACTCAACACCAAGGTTAGGATTGTCTATCCAGAGCATGTTTCAGTCCGTCCACAGGCTCACATGTTCACATGTTCAGGGTTCTCCAAAGCGTTGACTGGATGCTCCTTATTGCCCTCGTCTCCTAAGCCATCAGTGAAAAGGATCTAGTCCCTGAACGGTCCAGTGGAGCAAACTCACCAGCAAAGATCAAGACAGCTCACTGTGCTCAGTGAGCGAGAGAGAGAGAGAGAGAGAGAGAGAGAGAGAGAGAGAGAGAGAGAGAGAGAGAGAGAGGCGAGCAGGGCAGAGCTGCCGTATCCATACCCTCTCCCGGGCAGTCCATGTAAGGAAAACCGTCGGTGCTTCCCACGTGAGGCGAATGAAGAAGGAAGTCCGGGGGGCAACTCAACTGAGGCGGAGACGTGCAGTGAATGAGCGGAAGAGGTTTGAAAAAGCGTCTGTAAGTTATCACCTTAAATCTAGCAGCGGGGGGGGAGGGAGGTGTTAGTGGGTTGGGGAAATTATTGCATCACATTTCTCCAGGGGCATGGTGGGAAAAGTAGAGAACTGGGTTTACATGGTGTGACCGAGGCACTGCAGGGTGGGGATGCTTGTCCTGAGATGCTCTCTCAAACACATGTGGATACGAGCTATGTGCTTCATCACATTTGTTCTTGACATGATATTGTCTGTTCCAGACAGATTTACCTTCAAGGAAATGATTATTGAAAATAATATTGACGCTGCACTGATATCTTTAGTATGTGCACCAAATGTGCAACTCACTGCTCATGTCTCTGGATGTGGAAATAAACTATTTGCAAATGTGTTCATTGTGGCAAGTTTATGAACTAATTATGTGTACCTAAGACAAACAAACATTACTTCCTATAATTGATTAATTGTTTATTCTACGAAATAGTGAATTTTTTTGCCATGTTTGCTTTAGAAACGACAAATACGATTATTTTCACCCGACTGACTAATCACTTCTTCACTTTATATAATTTTATAGGTACAGCTGCATGCTAATTGGCTGTCCGGTGTCAAACGCCGTCACATGGTCCGACTCCATTTATCCGTTTCTCTTCTCATTGTTCATTCTTCTTTGTTTCACCATCTCTCCGCCTCCCATTCATCCCTTCTCTCGTTTGTCTTCTACCTCTCGCTCACGCCTTGTGGCACCGTCTCGGGAGCGCTTTGTGCATAAACAGGTATCCATAATGAGTGCCAGATCAGGACGGGGACAAACAATAGGACGGTGTGAGAGAGAGGGCGAGGGAGAGAGAGAGAGAGAGAGAGAGAGAGAGAGAGACTCTGCAGGAGGAGCGCTGAGGGAAAGGTTAGAGCTCTGGTGAGAGCAGATGTCATCTACACAGCATCCTGCTGCTTTCTCCTTCTCCGTCATGTTCACAGCGAATAACACAGTGAGACCTCGGCCTTTGTGTGTGTGTGTGAACAAGTGTTCTGGTGCATAGGCATGATAATTGGAGTAATTTGTAGTACCGATGCTTCTGTCCGTCCAATTTGCATGAACATATGGCGGTAAATAAATCCATGTTCGCATGTTCAAAGAGTGTGCCGTGGTCCGTTTGGGTACAACTGCCACGCTCAAAACAAACAAACGACGTGATGTGCCTTTGATAAACATTGCATGATGAGAACACGTGTCTCCGTGTGTCCACCTGGAGGAATTACCACGAGATCGGCACAACAAATCATCTGTGGACGGCCAAATGTCACCACGATAGGACGCATCCGCGGTGACGAAGGCGGCGATAACTCCCAGACATGTCGGTGCATTTGCAAAATAAAAGCTTCCAGCGTGCTGAGGTCCAGGAAGGTCATCAGGTCGCTGCCGTTGAATGTCAGATCGTCATCTCGTGAGCGGCCGACTCCAGCAAATGACCTTTGGGGCATTCTTCCCAATGACCCGGCGTATGGATCCATCCCGTCTAACGTCATACTGAATGAACCCCTCGCTCACCCTCCTGGTTATGTTCAGTTGATCTCAGCTTGCACTGTGGATAATCAAATTGATTGGCTCGTTCCCACCCACGACTCCTTGCTGCAGTACATTTTCCTTATTGAGCGGCCTGGTGGATGTAGAGGTCAGAGACAGGACGTGAACTACACTACTTCCTGCATGTTTTGACAAGACAATACGCGTGGAAGTAGTGCTGCAGAGCCCGATGTGACTCCGTTTAATTTAAAGTTCTCCTATATCGGGCTGAGCATCTCTATAATCCAAGGCCGCTTCCTCTCTGATCCTCTCCGACAGACTGAGAATACACAAGCCACAACGATCTGCGGCGCTCCGATGTCTGTGAAGTTTGAATCCACCGCTACCCAGCCGCTGGCTTCGTCATCCCCGCTCTTTATCTTCTAAAGGTGACATTTGTCTAACCGTTCAATCCTGCAGTTTGGGGCCGATCCAGCCTTCACGGGGCCGCTTTACAGTAGGTGTGCGCTGAATTTAGAAATCAGATAAGAAACGGCACGTCTTGGAACTGCCGGCCACTTAAACTCCCTTGCCATCCACTTAATTAAAAACAATACGATAAATTACAAGCAATTCTATCAAGAGGTGGGAGAGGAGAGGGGGGGGAGTGGAAGTAACTGGAGGCGAGGTCAATTATGACCTTATGCTGAGGGAAAAACATTTTGAAGAGAGGGTTATCATGGTGTGTGCATACATTTATAAGTGCAAATGCTGATCTGCCAATCATGCATCGTTCCCTGAATGCAACACGAGGGAGAGGGAGAATCAATATGTTTCATGCAACGCGATCCACAATCATTCCTTAGAAAACCGCTCCCAGCCACCGCTTCTCACCACCGAAACAGACCGACGAGCATCTGTTATAATCTGTACACCAGCAGGCACATTGGGAGCTTTTGGGCTTATTTGCTTCATCCACTGTTCGGCGAGTAGCTTCTCTACTGTACAGACTCAGGCGGCGCTCCCAAATCCACCATGTGATCGGTGCTCAGCGATGATCCACGCGGAATATCACAAATACTGTATCAGCAGGATTTCTAATAAAATCGGAACTAATACAACAAATCAAACCCATGTGATCTGTTCACATGAGGCTTTGAAGGCAAAATGAAAAGAGAGAAAGATTATGTAAGGGGCGACTGCAGGAGTGTGTACAAGGACTACAGTGTAGTACACAGGAAATACTATGGTATGAAATACTGAGTTAAGGTTTCCTGAAGTGAAAGCATTTCATGCAAACCTTTGCTACGTGATGCGACACCTTTAGCTCCGCACTAAGAATTAATGAGGTAAAAGCACGTAAACATGAGCATCTGGGAATAACAGAGGTCAGTGTGACAAAAGTGTGTGTGTGTGTGTGTGTGTGTGTGTGTGTGTGTGTGGAATGCTAAGTCCGGGGCAAGAAGAGTGATGGAGTGTTTACATGACTACATTGGTCTGTTACTTCCATCCTCGTGCAAGGTACACAGGCAGCATACTGACGAGTTCCCAGCATGCACCGATCAAATCCCACTACCTCGCCGCCTCTCTCTCTCTCTCTCTCTCTCTCTCTCTCTCTCTCTCTCTCTCTCTCTCTCTCTCAGACCCTGCTCAATGCATTGCACCGCTCGTGGGTAACAAGTCGAAATGAGAACTATATTCATCTCAATAACATAATATTCAGCGGTCAATGGAGTACAGCACAGTAACGGCCGGCTCCGACGGGACAGAAGACCGATGCTATTTTAGGGAACTTGGCAGGACGGGCTCTTGTTAGTTGTTCACCGAACCGCTTCTGGGCTCCACTCCGGCTCCTATTTTCATCTTGATCATCTTTGTGCTGACGGGTATGGACACTTTAAATATGAAATAATTAAAACATGATGCCACATGAATAAATATATTTAATATGACCATACATTCATAATCCAATACATATTTTAGAGCTCAGCTAATTAGGAGGAAATGTCATATTAAAGTTATATTATGCTGCTCCTTTAACCTGCGAGTTTATTGCAGGTTTATTTCATTCCAGCATTATTTCAAAATGTGCTCAAAATGTGCTTTTTCCCCAAACTAATTTTAATTAGTTTCTTTCTTAATTTTTGCAGCTCTGAAGAATAAGAACGCTGCACTCTGGTACTTGTGCGTTCAGCCTTCCGAACCAGAGCTGATGATTGTGTAAGTAACAAAGATGGTTTTGATGAGTTTCATTGGGTTTCTGCAATGTTTGAATAAAGTGAGAGCATTCAATGTTGTGCATGGTGTGTTCATAAACTATAATGCTGAATGAGTTCATCATATAAGCTAGTTACCTAAACAAGTGTAACACGTCCACCTGGATGTCGTGTTTCCAACCCGTGACTGCAGAGCCCTCTGTGCTGGGAGTGCATGCCAATAAACCTTCCCACTACAGACAAAAGACACGTGTTGTCGGCCGTTTGGAGGTTTTCAAGTGAGGAAATGAGACTTCTTCAATCTTTAAAAAACAAAACCTGCTGTTGGTACTACATGAAAAGTCAGTGAAGTAATCCCTTGGACACCGAGAATGTCTGGACAAACCTTTACGGCAACAGATTCATTAGTTTTTGGGACATTTTAGTTTGAACCTAATGGGGTTTATCGACAGACCGGTTTGCCATCCCTCGAGCCAGTGAGGCTGATAAAAAAAAGACTTTGCTCTATAAGTGAAAGAAGGACCAAAGAGCAGGAGAGAGAGAGTTGAGGCAATAGATCAATAGGAATAGGGATATAGAGGGAGAGAAGAAAGAGAATCCATAAAACACAGATTAGGCTTCCTAAACCGGCCTAACACAGAACCTGTACTATCAGTTGCTGTTTAGTAACACCGACGTGCAGAGCCTTGCCGAGTTGCTTCCCGCACTGCACCCTGGGATGCCGAGAGCTGATTTGGAGTCGGCACCGACAGACAGGCCGCTGTCCTGAATGCCAATTGGCTCGGTGCGGGGCGGGACGGCAGGTCTAGGTCAAGCGCTTCCAGAGGTGAGGTGCAGCGGGCCGGTTGACCCGGAGGTCGAGGGAGTGGAGGCGAGGTGGAGTCGGAGCGGGGGAGGGAATGCAAGCGGGTACAGCTGCTCGAGTGGCTCTTCTGCGGCCATTTTTGTAAATGGAGCGGGATGCAATGAGAACATGAGTCACCTCTCGCATGAGTCACCGCCTCAGCATTCAGGGCTTCATTTCAGCATAATTTAATCAGTTGATAAGATTGTGGGGAAATTGTTTCATCAATGAAAATTGTCAAAATGATGAGAAATGTCCTGACATGGTGTCCTGGAGTTTATTGTGTTGGCTAAATCAATGCTATCCAGTTTAATATGCCAGTGAACATAAAACCATCAGACTCTACGAAACCATGTGTGATTCATAACTGACTTTAAACAATAAATTATCAAAATGGTATAATCAGAGAATAACTTTCTGACAATTGACTAACTGAGTAATGCACACATTGTTTCAGCACTAATTGCATGTGAAGGGTGCATTTATCTTGCTTAAATCAGCAAGTTAAAGCAAAATATTATAACTTTGAGAAACGCCCCAATGCTTATGCTGATAAGCTGCATTTAAAAAGGAGCCGGACAATGTGCAGGCGTCGGCACCAAGAGGCTGAAGCCGCATGGCCTGAGCCCCATGGCTGGGCGGTTAACGTGAGGCTGGTAGTGAGGCAGCGATGCCAGAGCTCATGGGGAATTACTGGGGGAGATTTGGAGGAAATCGGCTGGCAGCAGTTTCCCTGTCGCTTCTATTAGCCGGGATGTCCAATTTACTGCTGGCTGCCTTAATATGACGAGGCTGCGTCTTGCTGGTGATACACAGGGAGAGAAAAATAAATTGTCACTGTTATGTAAGACTGTACTTTCCTGCACAGTCCATCACCCGCTTGTCTTCTGTGACGGGAAAGGAAAGGCGGTTTGAATTCTCAATCCCAGGACACGTGGTCATTATGTAGTCTCCCTGCAACAGACACATCAAAGCCCGCCCGGCAACATGCTACACATGCACCTGAGCACATACACATGTTGCCTATATCTCCCTCTCCCTCAGTCTCTCGGCTGTTTTGCATGTATAGGAGGAGGTGGCCGAGGCCGGACATGAAGAGAAGGGTGCCGACGGCACAATTCTCACTGCTAATTGCAAAGCAATACCAAAAAAGAAGCAATCTGCTGATTGGCAGCGGGGCAACCAGGTGTGAATGTTTCTGAAACACTACTGAGGACCTGCTGATTTGCTTAAACATCACTTCGTGGAGAAAGTCAATAGTTTCGGATGGAGGCGCACGCCGGAGCTTAATTACTAAGTATTGTATCGTGCTGAGCCCTTGAAATTAAATTTGTTTCGTTCAAAGCAAAGCAAATCAGACACCGAGTGCAGGGAATCATTAGCACATGTGCAGCAGCGTCTCATTTACGATTGCCGATCCTGACGCGGGAGGTAAGCAGCCATCCCATGCCTCCTCGTGTCTCATTAGACCAGCAGATAAACAACAACACTGCATATTCCACAAAACGCTAAACCCCTCCCCCACGTCGTATTAAAGCTACACGGCGAGGACCGGCACACAGAAGCCAGGAGGACTCGACAGAACCGGCGCCATGCGGTTTGTGGGAGTGAAGGCGGGAGGAGGAGGAGCAGCAGCAAGCTCATAGCGCCGCCTGGTTTTGGGTTCTGATCCGGAGTCAGATGGTTTCAGGTGGATGGTGCATTCACAACATCCAGATGGAACTCTGAGGATACGCACCTCTTAGCCCAAACTGGATTTGGGGGAACAACAAGCGTCCTTTCACTGCATGACTCGACTTAATGAGAGCTCTGACAGTGGGGTGGTGGAGGCTCCGGGGCCTGAACAAAACACTGAAACCAGCGATGTTTTTGCAGCATGCAGAGGCAACAGTGTGTGTGGCTCTGCGATAGCGTCCAACACGGCGTGCCAAGAGCAGAACTGGCCCCCGGGCATCGGGCCAGCGGCTCTGGGCCGACTTAAGGACCCTGAACATCTCACCGCGGTGATGCGTTACGCTCGCGGTGGTCGTCTGTGTTAGACGGGACCAATTACGATAGCAAAGGTGGGGAACTCAATGAAAGGACACTTGTCAGGCATCGAAACATCATCTTCAAGGCGTTATTGTAAATATAAGCACTTTTGAACATTTACAATATAATTGCAAACAACTGTCTCTCGCTTCTTTCTCTCCAACTGGAACATCTTACATTTTCAGGAGGCGCCAGTTGTTTCTTCGAGTATTAATTGCATTGAAAGAGATTATTAACGGAAGGTTTAGTTGTGTTTTTGCTCTGGTGTATGGTTGGCGATCCCCTATTTATATATTGAGACCAGGTTTGAGTCTCACCCAGTGAAACCGCTTCAATCATCCGCTCTCCCCTATGGGTGGTACCTTCCTATTCGGAGGGAAAGGCCCTGAGGGACACCGCACAGGAAACAGCCTGTCTGGCATTCTTTGGTGTGAAATCTGTGGAAATGTGATGTTAGAAGAATTAAAAAAATAGAAACAGAAAGGTGCCATACCTTGAGGGACAGAAGTAATGAAGCAGGTAATGAGTTAACCTGCTTCCTAAAACATCAGCTAGCACAGCTGGAGCATAATGGAGTGCAACAACAACAACAACAAGAAAAAGAGCCACTTATCAGATAGTGTCTCGCCTACCGATGTTGGCGCAAATACCAGAAGCTATTAACGTCCAAGTCGTTATGAAACGACACAAATAACTCTCTTATTAATAGAAACAAAGGGAGGGATGATTATTAAAAAGGTTTGCAGACCTTTCCGAGATGCAAATGAGTCATAGAGAGCACGCCGCCGCATTGTGGTGTATCTGAACGGGTCGATGTGCGTCTGCTGACACATCACGATCCGCCTGACCCCTCACGGCTCTCGCATGGAGGACTGACGCAGTCCCACGTTCGCCTGGATGAGTTCACGCCCGGGTTGCCACAGGAGCCTGATCCTTTTTTAAATTGTGTTAACAAATATGAGAGCGGGGGCAGGTCTTGGTAGTTTAAGGTTACGTCTTTAAAGCGCAGGATTAAGCCTATAGGCGAAGTCTAGGTCTTCTAAAAATGCTAATGTACTTCAGATATCTGATATCAGACATCTTGACTTTTCCGGGTCCTACATTTCCCACAATCCACCTCGACAGGGGCTATTTCTAGACACTTCTTGGCCAGTAAAAACCACTGGTCTCTCCATCTCTGCTCCACTTAGTACTCCCTCCATCCTGTACTTATACACACGTGTGATTGATGTGTCTTGCATGTGCTGTTCCCAACGGAAGTGAGGATAAAGAGAAACAAAACCAGGCCGATTCATCACGGGTGAAATGGAGTGGCCTCCCTACTGACCCGGTCCTGTTGTCCTCTGGTGTCCCGCTGTCCCGATCCCGGCCCGATCTGACTCCCCCGTCTGCTCCCCTCATGGCCCCCGTTACGCCCCATCAAGCCCGGGGAGCCACAGCCATGAGCCCGGACCTCAAACACCCCTGGCTGAAGGATGTGTGTATGTGTGTGTGTGTGTGTGTGTGTGTGTGTGTGTGTGTGTGTGTTTAGCTGTGGACCTTGAGGGCGTTCCGCCTCTATCAACACAGCCCCTGCTGAGGGTGACACCTGCGGATAACAGTTTAATAGCTGAGTAATGTCTCTGGCCTCCTCCCTAGCTGCGCCGGGGCAGCCTGACGGGGCATGAGGCCATTGAAAAGCCTTTACTCTCTTTAGTGTGTATGCATGGACATGTCCACACACACACACACACACACACACACACACACACACACACACACACACACACACACACACACACACACACACACACACACACACATGTACTTACACTGTGTATATATATATAGATCATTTCCCACTGATAAAACAGTTAGAAGGCTGTAAAACGTAGAAAAGCAGGCGTGCCAGCAGCCCGGCCAATGAACGGGCTCCTGCATCATATATCTTCATCCTCCACCTGCTCCGGATGCAAATGTTTTCCCTTCCATTACAGGTGCTGGTGGAACGATGTCTCACAGTACAGTGCATTCTCAAGCTGTGCAATCTCCGCAGATCATACAGCTGGACGGTGTTTCTTCTTAAATGTTTGTATTTAATCCATATATTGTAAAGAATAGGAGGATAACGGGAAAAGCGCTGCTGCCTGCGGTGAATATTGATCCCGCAATCTGATGAAATCGTTCTACTCACAGAGCTCACCGATTATCCACCCAATGAGATTATCAAACAGCCGAACTGTGCACACATGCGAGAGATGCCGGAGAGGATAAATAGACGAGAGTATGAAATTAAAGATTTTCAAAGGCAAATTGGCTGCAGAGGCATGCGGGGCCGGGCAGAAGCAGGTTTATTTCTGTTTGTGTGCACGGCTGCAGCCGCGTCTCGAACCGCTAATGACTGCAAATTCATGAAGGAGCGCTCATCCCCGGCCTAGCACTTGCTCCAGATATTTTGTGAGTAAACAAAGTTTAAATTGCATCCCCCACCCCCCACCCCCCACCCCACCCCCCCTGTCAGCATGCAGAACTTTGTTGGGGGAACTTTCACTGTGTTCTGATAGACGGACCGAAAAGGGAAAAAAAAAAATCAGGAACACCAAACGCTCCTCGGAGGAATGAAGGAAGATGTTACAGAGAACCTGCCGGGAGTCTGAATGCAGGAAATGAAAGACGAGCTGGCAAGTTGTGAAATCTATAAAAACACACTTAATAGCTGTAACAACAAGATTAGGTTTTTTGTTTTTGTTTTTTTGAGATAAGGAAACTAAAAATAAGGTTCTGAGAATAAAGGCTTTCTCCACCAGACCTCCTGCTGAGCTCCTGTCTTTAAATACATGTATTAGGCATCTGCCACCTCCTTAGCGGATACAATGCCTCACATTAGAGGTAATAGTCTACTTGACTGCTCCAGTCTCCCTCTTTCACTCCAGAAGAGAGAGAGGCTGTGCATACTCCTTCTCATTAACTCCAGTGATCTCCAGATGATGATGCAGCGGCCGAAGTCTTCCAATGTAGACTCTGAACTAAGAGGAGCGATGAAAGCGTGCCTCGGGGTGCAGTACTGACACTGACCACTGGGTGTCCCAACAGCTTCTACGCCCAAACAACCGTACTTACAACTTAGTCCTACTTTCTGCAGCGATCCGCAGGGCTTTCTCTCAGGCATTTTGTGCATCTTTGTGTGTCTTCTATATATTTATGGCGTTGCTTTAATGTTTTACCACCTGACCCATCGGGTGGAGTTCAAAGGAACTCTGGTGGAGTCGCCTGCTAAGAGGACATGCGCTAATTATACACATCAAAGAGTATTTACACATTTTGGGGGAGCACTACTGCATACGAGGAGAGAAGAAAAGTTGGCGTGAAACAAGGGGTTTGATAAATTGCCTCAAGTGATGTCACTTGGTCGGTCTGAAGACAACAAGCCTGAAAATGGAAGAGAAAACATGAAGTGAGGTCACCAGACCTCTGGAGACCTCCTCCAGGCTGCATGAGCATGTCAGTGCGGCGTAAACACATGGTGTCATTCATAACATGACTTATGGCTGTGTTCCATTAAGGTGAGCATGCTGGTTCACTGGAATGACTGCGACACACTAGAACTGTGCCGATTAATACTCCTCTGAATATCCTTCCTCTCACCCTACAAGTCATCCTAATTAATTGCTCTTTGATTTCCCCCGGGATTACAGTCCAATGAACGACTTCCTGGCCAGCCTATGAGACTTTGATTACACCGTGTTTATGCCGCGCATGTGAGGAGCGCCGCATTGCACTGATTGACCCACAGTATCGGTGCGCTTCTTCTCAATGCCTCTGGGGATTCATCCCATCTTACTGTATGCAGGGAGACGGGCTCTCTGGGCTCCGCCGGAGAATTTGTGCTTTGTCAAGCAGTCAAACCGAGTCAGCACATAGACTAAAGAGACAGAATGCGTCTTCAAGAATATCCTATTAGCATCCTAATTATTACTGACAGATGGATGGCAGGGTCACGGCAGATGCACCCACTTAGTACTAAAACCACCACTGCTCCACTTGATCTTGATGTTCTTGATGTTAAAACCTTGGAGCAGAGAAATGAGAATGGCAGCGGTGAATAATGGGGGCGAGGGGAGAGGAGAGCAGATAACGCTCCGACCGAGCAGACTAATTAGCGGGGAGCGAGTGCGTAAAACCGGAAACTAAGATGAGGAATGAAAAGGGTTTGATAGCTAATCACAAAATCGTGATGATTCCCAGTGAGAGATAATTACCGTCGCGAGGCAAGTTCCTTCTAAACATCACGGAGGGGGAGAGTGACGGAGACAAGATGGACAGAGGAGCAGCGAGAGCACTTCTTTACATCGGAGGCTGAGTGGCATTCATCCTCCAGCCTGCTTTCAACCGGCCTGGTCAGTAAATCACAGGCTCTGTGTGTGTGTGTGTGTGTGTGTGTGTGTATGTGTGTGTGTATGTGTGTGTGCCTCTCTTGCATTCTGCTGAGGTCAGCTCAGAGCGGTCCGGACGTAAAGGAGGAGGCATCCATCACATTTTTATCCATCCTCGGCCGCTTAATGCAGCCCGAGATGGAGCAAAAGACAATCCAATCAGCCGGCGGAGATCCAGTCCTGCCACTTTCCTGTGATTCTGCTATTTTCGTGCCTGAAAAATGCAGACAGTCGCAGAAAAGGGGCTTTGGGAAACAATGCGATGCCGAGGCAGCGGCCCGAGCGGAGACATTTGGGACGGATGCAGGTTAAGTACGGGCGAGGCGAACGCGTTTGTTCCGAGGGAAATCATTTCCCAAGTGGACGTTCTTTAAGGACACCGTGATTCAGCGTAAACGCAAAAATTGATGAGCGTTCACGGTACGAAAAATTCCCCTCAGTCACGTCAGCCTGGAACTGGGACAAGATAAATTTGGACCCATTTTCTGGAAGCGCCCTCTCGAGACTAATAAGACTTTCTCAGAAAGAGAATTAATGTCCGCTGCATTGTCCCCCTCATGCTTCATCCCTCCAGATGCACGAGCATTGTCAGAGCAGTGGACAAGAGATAGAGTGCAAGCAGATCATGAAAACTAGCGTGGGTGATGGGGGGGAGGAGCTACAGGCTGATCCCAAAGATAAGGACAATTTGGGGGATAAACTTCTCCAGGATCTGCCATTAGAAGGCAGCCCCGCCCCCCATCCTTTAAAGGCTTCCTGTATATCACGGCCATAATGATGTTGCCAAGGTATTACACGGGCTATATGAGTTTGTTGCCAAGACAACCTTACTAAAGGTTGAGTAATGCCAGTGGAGCTCCACTCCAGGAACCCTTTCCACGGCTGTCAAACTAATCAAGTGCTCGGTTTGAAAGCAAATGGTCTTCCTTTGTCCAAATGAATAACATAAATGGACATAAATGTATGTGTTCATATTCAAAGTGTATTGCTGTTCACAAGTCGGCAGACGACTTTAGTTCCTTTAGTAGGAACTAGAGTGTAGTTTAGTTCCTTTAGAAGGCCTTTAGTTTCTTGTGTTCCTTCACCACGCATTAATTGCTTTCTGTGAGCCGGCATTGGTTGGAAAGCAGGATTTATACAGCGTGGTTATCTGGGATCAGTTTGCTGCTCCTCAGCGAATCACCACCCGGCCGTCGCCTCTGACATTCAGAGGGTAACAGTGGAGGGCCGAGGGTTTCAGGGGCCGATTTACATCCACGACATAAGAATCCAAAAGCAAACCGACGCACGCGACGGCGCCCAAATCTTTTTGTTCTCTCCGTTGTCTTAAAAAACGAGTGTGTGCAGAAGGCGAGACGGAGTGCACTCGTTTGTATTCTGCCGCAAGGACATATTAAGATTCAAATCATGCCTGCATCCCATTTTGATAAATGGAAAGAGTCTGCAAAAAACTTCCCTAAATGGCCCTCTGGCATGGCTGGGGAATAAATTGAGCTAATCAAGGGTGGCCTCACAATCACTGCATCCACAAAGTAATCAAAGAGTTGAAAGGGAAACGCACTGTGCATGTAGATGTGGGAGTGAGTGGTCACCGAGTCCGTTTCAAGATCTCCTGTTGGGTGCTAAAAGCCGTTTTTTGGAGCGCCGCGGCGATAATTGGCGCTCAATGTGCATTTTCTGGGTGCATGTAAATAAAATGATAATTCTGTCACAGCCGCGTGGACGCGGTAAGCACACACCGTATTAATAACGGCCTCGTTGTCCGTTGACAGGCCGCTCGGGGCGACCCCCGCAGGAACGTTGACGCGGGCTGAAATGAGCACTTCTGCTCAAACGGCTTCTTCGGGTCCGGATCCAAATCCCGGTGGACGCAGACAAATGACACGAGCGAGGGGATGACTTTGTAGCGTCCCGGTTAGCTTAACCCCGCTTGGCTTCCATCCCCGCGAGGTTTCACTGTTCAAAATGAGCCGGGGCCAAATAAGCATCTATTCCTCCGGGCCTGATGACCGTGGAATAAATCCATGGGATTCGGGCTGAAACAACACACCTGCTTTCCTTGCTAATGGGCACGCTTCACGCTCCCGCCAGAAAAAAGTGATTTCCCGAAGCCAATTTAGTCACTGGTGAGGATATTCTCAGAGGTGACAATCGTGGCAAACAAACAGCGAGAGTGTGTGTGTGTGTGCGTCTTTGACCGGCTCCCCCAGTGGAGATGGGCCTGAAGCGTGATGGATAACTCGGCCGAGCTGCTGCTCTTTTCTGCGCTCGCCGGCTCCGGCCCCAGGGGTGTCGCTACAGAGAACTGGGTCGGAAAGGCATATTTTAGACAAATTCGACTTGATCATCTCATACATTTTGAGCTGGCGGCCCCGGACGGCACTCTGAAGACTGCGGACTTTACCTGCAGGGACTGTTTGTGTGCTGGTGTGTGTTAACCATGTTTTGTTGGCCAAATCCTAGCTAGTTATGCTCTGAGGCGTTAACTCATGCCAGCATGCTCCAATGTTCTTACTTACAACTAATGTTAAGCGTCAACTAAAAATGTAAGTCACCTTCTCAACTGTCATCAAAAAACAATCAGTTCCACCATACCAACAGGCAGCGCTCAGCTGCCGCATAATGAAAACGTGACATTGAAGTCCGACGTGAGGAAAACTGAACCGAAACAGACTAACGGAAGGACAAATGCAAATCTTTAATTTGAAATGGAAAGTATGCACCACCTCCAACCTTCGCTCGCCGAACAAAGCGAATGTTGAACAGCTTTCCTTGAAGCGCTTTTTGTCAAATACCTTTAGCGCCGCATCAGGAGGCCCCGTGGCGTCAAGTCCACGCCCAAGGACGCAAGTCTCCCAGCCTTTCATCTTTCTCGCGGAGTGGCCTGGTGAGTTGGCTCGATGATGGGGGACATTACTGGTGCATAATCCCTCTGTTTGTGACAAGAGGGTATATCAAGACCATGTCGGACCTGGAACAACTATCGCGTCCCCTTCCTCCCTCTGAAGTGTCCTTGTTAGAGGCCCGTTGAATGAAGGGCACTGAAGCGAGGGGGGTAGACTTACACAGATATCCCTCTGAATATCCACTGTTCAGAGGGCAACCGAGTCTGTGTGGGATTAAACGCGATGTACCTTCACAAATCTCCCCCGAATGTGGCGGGGCTTCAGATTTATCCTCTTCTTATCAAGTGCAGTCGGATGACTTGAAGTGCGAATGCTCGGTGCATTATGCGGACGCTGTGTTTCCATACCTGGGAGCGATCGCCTCGTCCTGCGCCATGTGGCCGGCGTCGGGGAACGCAATTTCACGTCGGCCCGCGGTACTCCGGGAGATTCGGGGGAGATTTGTGAAGGTACTCCGGGAGGACAATGAACGAATGTGACGCCTTCGATTTACAATGAAAAAGACGAGACAATGATCGGCATTGCGCCCTCACAGGAGCCTGCGACTCGAGTCTGATTGTTCGTGCTCCTCCCTCCCACCCTCCCTCCCATCCTCCCTCCTGCGCTTCAGCCCCACACTCAGTGCACGTTATCTCTGTCGACCCATGCCTCCCTCCCTCACACACCGCTGCCTCCCCTGCTGTGAAGAGGCAGGACCGCTGTGAGCGAGCGGGCCCTTCCCCTGCGCCTCGCTGATAGAGCCTTAATCTGGAGACTGATGCTCGGGAAGAGGCTGATTAAAGAGAGAGGGTGGGGGGGGGCAACGAGAAGGAGCCCGGGTCTTATCACGGCCACTGAGAGCATCCCAACCCTCCGGGCTAATTGGCCGGGGAGCGAGTGGCCAGCTGCTGGGCAGAGATTGGGTCAGCCGATGGCTCGCCTTTCACTCTGTCGGCCCGGTGTACTTTTACGCATCCTCTCCCTCGAGTTTGCTCCCGTTTAACGAACTCGGCCTTGTGATCCGCAGAGCTCTCGGAGAGCAAAGCTGAATGTGCTCTAGTTAACCCCCCTCCTCCCCCTCACCTCCATCCCCGCCGCACAGGAGAAAACCCGGGAAGCTTGATGTAATTTTTGAAAAGCAGACTGCAAGGCAGGGGGATAGCAGACCTGGAGCTGCAGCACAAGGTGAAGGGATTAATTGAGCTTAACAACAGGGGCCGGAGAATCACTCACGGGATCCGATATAAATGCCTTGTTTACACAGGAACGTTTCCTCATGACACCCCCTTGATATTTGTACAAAATAGCTGAGATAATTTCCCCACTAGCTCGTGTCCATCCCTTCCGGCCTCACGACAGTGTGCGTTTGGTAAAGAACGAGGCCAGGGAAGTAATTACTTTTCTTTCCCTTTTTTTTTTTGGCTTTCTCCGAGCTGAGCTCTGTGTCTGGCGTCCTGGAAGCGAGACCTCTGTGATACAGCAAAAAAAAAGCACAAGCGCGGAGAAATAATGAATCACAAGATGTCACCACGATACAGTACGGGGGGATGAGAGTTTTGTTTTGAAAAAGGTGCAACGCATCGTCCACCGAGCCTAAATGTAATAAACGCTATGACTTGGCCTCGGAGGGAAGGTTAGATTTGCACAAAAGTCCTGTTTAAATAAAATGTAACCTGACTAACTAAGGTTATGTTAATTGCTATTTATGGTAATTGGACTTTTTATTCTTTAATCTATGTAAATTTCCCTGAGATATGGGAGCGGACAGGGAGAACGTTCCGTACAATCTCTCCAGCCCTTGTACTTTACATTGTTACTTTCTGGCAGCTCATGTATAATTAGGCCTTAAGAGGAGCATTTTGGACATAAAATGAAATAGCTTGAACCTCAAATGAGGCGAGCAGCTCTGTTCTACAAGCTCCCCGTTACAAGATGTCTGCTGGAGTCCCTTGTCATCGCCCCTTCACTCCCCTCCTTTCGAACTGCTGGTATTAGCATAAAAGTCTTGTCAGGCGGCGTGCGGGATTCAGCAAAAAGTTTTTTTTTTTTAAAGTGAAAAGGAAGAGCGATAGACTCGCATCGGGTCCGGGGAGGAGGAAACTAATTTTCCCAACCAAGATCTGCACCACAAGCAGAGCGGAGGCCCCTTTAAAACGTGCCGAGTTCAAGCCCATTTCAATATTCGCTCTTCAGCAAATCTAATACCTGTGACATTCAAATAAAGCTGCTTTCGCCAGGATCCGTGCTCCAGCCTCCTGGGGAAGATCAACAGGGCAAGGCAACACTTGAATACTGACAAAGAAAGATTGCCTCTAAGTGCCCTCCAAATCCACAGGAAAGCGAGACCAGACACTCGGCACATGCGATTGGAGCATAACATCATTGTAGAAGTCTCGAACAGAGAACTGATTACTAAAACTCTTGTCAGCTGTTACACAAAACAGATGATAAAAATACTATAATAGACCATCTCAGGGCTATGTGATGTGTGGTGTCACGCTCGATAAGTTACGTGTTACATTAGAACTGCTGCGGTGGAGCACTTTTCAGAGTTACCCTCATGAAGTATTTTAAGACCAACTCCACCAATTCCCCGGTCGAAGTTGAAAAGTGCAAATCAGCAGGAAAACGCAGAAGAAGATCTCAAACGACGGAGCTGTCAGACCCCTCTGATTTAACAAGCTGCATGTCACCTCTCGCAGCACCTGGACACCTGGCCAATGGGGGGCCCCGTGTCTGTTTTGCGCATCGCACTTAGTCGCAACGGTGTATTTATTTTTTCTTCCTCACTGTGCCATCCAGCCCCGCTGAGCTTCTTTTATGGTTGAAGATAATTGGGTCGATAAAGAGGAATGCATCACCTGAAAAGCTGGTACCGATTTACTAGCCGCCTCGCTAGCCGTTCATGAATCCACAAACGGAAAATGTTTTTCACGCTGAAACACTTTGCCAGGTTTTGATAATGTCCTTTGGCTGCTACACACCTTAATTATTTCTGATGAAACAGAAATAACTGGTATAATTTAAGAGAAACCAATCATATCAGATCCTTTCAGGCCCTGGAGCTGAGACTGTGAATGAGACGCTCGTCTCTGTGAACCACGGCGTTTAAAGTTTGCAGGCTTGATTTTATTTGTGTTTTTTCCTTCCCTCAGACAGACTTAATCACTACGCTGGGAGGGCCACAGTAGCAACGCAGGCAAACGGCTGCTGAGGGATTGAAACTTTTTATCCTCAAGATGTCAATTTTTATGAGAAGATAAAGAAGAAAAAAGTCAAACTGACACTGACATTATTTGCTTATTTTACAAAGTTTCAATGGGACCTTCGGTTGCAATATATCCTGAGGCCATAAAAGGGATATTCATACTGCCATTTAAATGGATGCTCACAGATATGTCGCTGCACTGAGTTAAAACTAACTCTAAAAGAGCTAACAGAGAGCAGAGCACATTAATGCCGTCATTCAAGGACGTGTCAGCTGAATGTATTCAGTGTTTCATAATCAAGAACGCTTCAATATTAATACTGAGTACAGCTCTGATTCAATGACCACTGGCCTTCAGCGATAAACCAGGGACTGATATTTGAATGAATATATTTATCTAAAGGATCCACATTAGCTAAACCTCAGCTGTGTTCAGCTCATGTTCACCTCTTAATGTGCTGTATTAGGAAAGCAGTCCTATAAAGGCCAGGGGCCGTCACCAGGGACCCAGAGAAAAACATCATCCGTGACCAGCGCCGGCTATCGATCGTCTGCATTCTCCGATGGCATTTGTATGATATTTGCGGTGGGATTGACGTATGTAAAGGAGGCCGCTGCCGCAACGGCTGATAGCGTGATGAATGCAGAGGATCACACAGGCGAGCGATGCAATTTTATAAGATTTAAATTTTTGCCGTTGCCCATTCATCTTCCCATGACAGTCGACCATCTATAATCAATCGGAGTAATTTAACCTTATTGCCTGTTACAGTCACCGAATACAGGATTTAGTTTTTGAGATGTTTATTGGCAACTCATTTTGTCCAATCAGGTGTAACTCGCCCTTCACTTGCTGCATAGAGAGCCTGTATGCACACTGAAGGCATGTCCATGCTGGTGTGTGACTTGTAGGTTAGAGGTAGCTTACTTGCACAAATGCGGCCATTTGTCTTCATCCCGGAGGAGAATAACAGGGAGCCGCTGACACCCTGCAAGGATACCGCCATAGTTCACACCACTCAGGTTGTTTCTTCCCCGGTAAAAAAAGCGGAAAAAAAAGCCAAGATGACAACATAACCAATCACGCCGGCTGACTCTTAACAAATGTCATTACGAGTCTTCGGCAAAGATCCACCGGGGACGCTAAAGGATGTCGCGCACGGGGGGAGAGTGAAAAAGTGGCTCCGGTCAAACGCATGTGCTTTGTGTTCCGGGAGACGAGGAGAGACAAGCGGCGAGAATTACAGAGGGCAGAGACTCTGAGAGAGACAGACATTAAGAATTAGAGGTACACAGAGGCTGAGCGAGGGAGAGAGGGAGGGAGGGAGAGAGAGAGGGAGGCTTTGCGTGGTGTAAATCATAGGCCTGAAGCATGGTGCCAGGCAGCTGCTTGGTATGCAGTGTGTGAAGCCTGTTCGCTATCGGAGCTGACATCCCGGGCAGAGGAATTATGATGAGAGATGATTGTATCATGACTGTAATTGTAAATGTAAATCCTGCAGCGTGGCTACCCCTCTTTCCTTTTTTCTTTCTTCCCGCGCACAGCGATGAGTTGCCCAAACAAAATTTACATTCCACTTCATATCGTGCCGCGACTGCATTACTTTGACAAACAATAACAATTGACAAATGAATAACATAAAAGGAGATGATTAACTCCAGAAAAGCAATCTGTGCAGATAATTTACGCTGCGCTCACGTGCCGGAGCTTCCCCAGGCGGTGGCACTTGTTTTCCCTCCTCTGCATGTGGGCGTGCGGCTGAGATTTATATTGTGCATGCTTAGCGTGCGCGGAGACCCGCCTTTGTCATGAGAGCACTTATTGTTTTAGCCTTGTATTTAAAATAAATAAATAAAAACACTTTCAGTCGGAAATGTTAGAATGAAACGTGACATGAAACAGCTGCAGATTCCTCCAGAAGAGAACAGAAATATGTGCCACAGTGATTAGAGCGCTGTAATCACGGGTCTGTGCTGATTACACACGAGCAGACAGAATAGAAGGTGTGGCGCAGGAGCTGCAATGATGCAACAGATGCAAACAGCCACGCTGCTCGTCTACGAGCCAGTGAGGTAAACAAGCTCACCAAGTTGGCTGAAATTAGTGTGATTAATGAAGCTAATTGATCCTCTGCTCGTATTGTTCTTGCCGCCTCGATGTTTTTTATAACGGGCCTTGAACGTTAACACAGAAGGAAACACACAAACAGCATCTGTATTCTCAGTCACTTCGGTCAAGAATCTCCAGTCTGGTCATCAAACATGGTGCCATGTCACCTGAACGCCTTCCAAACACCGACGTCCACTTTCTCCCCCTCCCCCAATCACACGGCAGGGTTCACGAGGACATGAGTACGATTACTGGGCCCGTTTCCCCCAGAAATAAGGACTCTGGGGAGCTCTGGGCCTCCAGAGAAAGAGGCTTCTCTCCTCTGTCACTTCCCATCGGTGTGAAGCGGCTGCTGGTAACCTGCAAAGACAAGTCTGGTGTTTATTTCTTCAAACGCACACACACACACACACACACACACACACACACACACACACACACACACACACACACACACACACACACACACACACACACACACACACACACACACACACACACACACACACACACACACACACACACACACGTGTGTGTGCAAGCAAGCAGTTTCTTCTCTCCCTTCCTCGAGTGACATGCATGACTGCACGGCAATGCATTTTTGGACACGGAGCTATTTTTAAAAGTTAATATACTAAATTCCTGCGGAGCTTCGTCTCACATCTCCAAACACAACATCAAGTGAGCACTAACATTAATAATGCAGATCCCATCACAGTGGTTAGTCTTATCTACTTATAGAAAACGAGGCCCATAGCATATTGCACCAAGAATACTAAAAAGCAATTATTGCTCTCAGCTGTGGTGAGCCCCAAATTAATGAGGGAGAGGGAGACAGCGGAGGTTTGTGCAAAAAGAAATCTGCAGGATAATTTGTTTAGAGCGTTAGGAGAAAAAAAAAGTTCTCCTAAGAGTATTTAATTGTATTCTTCAGGAGGAATTGGGAAAGTGCAAAAGGTAAGAGAGCAACTAGTATCTGTTTTTTTTAATGGCGGTTTTTAAGACATTTATTCTCCTTTATAAGTTGCACGCTAATTAATATTGTTGCAAGACCATAACACGAGCGAGACCTTCTGTCTTTGCAGTTGGGCTGTGAGCGCGTTGGAGAGACAGCATCTTCTCCTCGCCGTGACGAGATAACGATCGCTTCCTCCCTCCTCGCTGACACACGAGTCAATCTCCCAGCAGTGAGAGCGGCGGCCATACTGGTACCACTGGGGCCACGGGAGGCTGGCTTTCAAGCCTTCTCCGAGTCCCCTGGCTCTGAAGCTTAGGATGCACACACACACACACACATCTGCGCATGAGTGAGTGTTTATGTGGGAGGGATGTGCATTGAAAGGTCAGGAATCAGCCCACGTCCTCCCTCGGAAGGAGGAGAGCAGAACAGAGCGCTGGGTGCTGGGTGTGGGTGGGAACCAGTAAACAGCATCACAGTACGCCTGACCTGTTCTCAAACTTATTTATTTGCATGTAAACATCTCCATAATGTCAGTTTCCGTTGATTGATGGAGAGAAAATCGACATTTGACATTGCGCAGCGAGAAAGAAATCCGTGTCCTCCCACAAGCAAGAGAGAGACTGCATGTTAATGAAGCCATAAGCGTTCAATAACATGGATAACACGTCAATTCTCCTACTCATTTGTGATGCAGTATAACTTCTAATAATACATCTTTACTCAAGGCCCAGAGCCTTATCTGGAGCTTTCAGCTGCAGCTCACACTCTTCATCACCATCCATGGATGAAGACCATGAGACGCGGTTCCTAAAAACCTTCAAAGTGGACCTCGTCTGGTGGGGATGCAGCAATGCCTCGACTGGAGTACTGCCCACATCACAAATGATGAAGGTGGACATAAAGTCATTAAGGTGTTTCAAACATTGTGAACAGTAAATTACTATGAAATCCAGATAATCTTTGTGTTGGAGGGATGGCGTCTCAGTGGAGGACATCTCCAACCACTAAACACTAAAATGCAAATGATGTTTTAGTCTTTTTGTGTGATTTTGCACAAATATTCAAACGTTTCCATCATCACCTCCATCCTTAGACCCGCCTCCCCCACCTCACGGCAACCCGCTGCCATTACAGTAATCGACTTTCTTATGAGCAACTTTGTTTTTCTGGACTGCGCCGTAATCTCTGCGAGCCAGACTCCTATATCAATGCCACTCGGCATTACCCCTGACACTCAGCGGTGCTCTGGTAAAACATGAAATATAGTCTCACGAAGGTCTTATCAGCCAGACGAGTGGACCTACGAGTTCCAGACGAGTGTGCTTAAAAGGCTCACGGTGAGTTTAGAGGATTTAATGATGTCTGGCCCTGGAATAGTTTGAGCTGAACGCACAGGTTTTCATACGCAATTAAACATTTGGGCTTGCCCTCCAGTCCAATCGCCAGGTGTTATTATTCATTTTTTGAATTAATAACTGACACAAATTCAGAAAACATGTCACAGGGTTTTCTATCCTTGTGCCGGTTGGGATAATGTGTTTGATATGAAGCCAGATGAAGCCTCTCTCGTAAGATCATGGTTTTAATCAACCAACAAGCAGCTGTCAGAATCTCCAGAATATGCCTTGACGGGAGAATCATTTGTTTTTACTCGTCTATTTAAATCCAGCCTCAGCTGCCGTCTCACTTACAGCACATGTGACAGCTTTCAGCTGAACTCGGCTCCCGCCCTCCAACTGCTTACCTGTCCTGTCAATCAACTTGGATCCGTGTGGATTCTTTCCAATAACCACTGACGGTTGTTTACCAATTGCTTTACCCCCCACGTCTCCATCCAACAGGCACCACTCAATCAATCGCCGTGTTGGCAAATTGAAAAAAACAACCACAAAACACACAATTACTGTTCGGCGGGGCGATGCTCTGCTCCGCTGGTGGCGTCTCTTAATCCGGTGTCTGCTCACCACAGTTACGGCATCTGCACCGGTCCTTACTTAAGCCCAAGCAGCACCACGGGCTTGGCACCGACATTAAAGATGACATCAAGGTGACGGAGAGAACAGAAGCAGCATTCATGATCATCTCCTGTATTGTGTAACCAAGGCAGACACACCAGTCTTTGTGTTCTCTCTTCTGAACAGGATCTATTCTTGCACTGGCCTTGGGCTGCAACAGTGTGACAGAGGGGTTCGTGCTGATAGAGAATCCTTGGTGCTACAAAGCATCATTAAATCAGACCTTGATCATTTCTTAATGCTTCTGAAACACAGCCAAGGTATTATAAAAGGTATTATATGAGGAAATGATGGGCCAGGCGGAGGTGAAAAGGCAAAGTTTGCTCCACTGTCACTCCCCCGGCACACTGTTTGTTTGTTTGTCGTCACTTAAAGCGACAGTATGTGCGTTGAGCCAAACCACAAGTGGGAATAACGCCATATTTCATCTTCTCTCTTGTGTCTGTTGTAAAGACGTCTTCATACGACAGCTGAAGCCCAATGTGGTGTCTTCAAACGCGGATCCCATTGCAAGGCGGCCTCTAGTGTCCATTATAAGTAACACAGCTTTCCTTTCATTCTTGGTTAATTAGAAAGGCTAATATAATATATATATATATATTTCTCCGTTCCATACATGTATTCTTCTCCTGCTTTACATATCTTTGCATATTTGCAGTACCACTACCATTTCAAGTCCAGTTCAGCTGAAAGCTCAGTCGTCCCTCCTCTTTTGGTTTGAACTGAACTGATGAATGAAAAAGGTCCTGACAATAGTTGACCACTTGTGATTCCAAACAAACTCCTACCTGCCTCCAGAACAGCGCTGCCGACTGGCACACTTGAAGCCTATTGTCTGGTAATTGGAAATGTTTGCTCACTATCTCCAAAGAAGGTTATTACAACAAGTGCACGGCTACATTACTGGACCGGTGGAGCCCGGCGAGCCCTTCACAAGCCGTATTGTTTGAGGAACCACTGTGTAATCAGCTGCTGAGCCCATTCATTCGTCCTCATTGTATCTGTGCAGCTGAATAGGAACTCTGGTCAAAATGCAGCATGCGGCAGGAGCACTCTGATCAACTTAAAATGGGTTTTCCGAAAAACTGGGTCACTTTGAAGTTCCACATTTCCAAAGCACTAACAATCTACTTATGGACCATAACGTCACAACAATTTATTTTTGACCCAAGTACACTGGTGGACATTAAAGTTTCTCTTTATTGATACGGCCCTGAAAGCAACCGCTGGCGACTGAACATCAATATGGATTTATTTCAAACACCTAAGGTGTTAAAAAAAGAAAAAGGTGACGGATGAAGCCAAAAAATGTACAAAGGGCAACTTCTGTCCAACACCTGCAGTGTGGTTTTCAACCAGGGCAGCAGAGACAGCTACGGAGACGTCAGAGGATCGATTTGATCAACACAACTGATTGAAGTGTCTCAAGCATAAGATGTAGTTCGTCCTGCCGTCAAGCCAGTAATTAAGGGAATCGAGTCTCCCAGCCAGTGGCTGCAGTGGAGCCGCTAAATGGCCAACAGTGGAGACTTTGATTGGGAACGTAGGTGACATGGTGCATCACTGTGAACATGAAGTGAAGACTTCATGTTAATCATAACAAGTATCTTATCTAATTACACATGCTTTTCTACAGTTGGACCAACCTCCGGCCCTACGGCCCATTATCACCCTGACTTCCTGTTTTGTGGTAGTGTTATGCATTTCTCACAATTTCAATGAATAATAACGTTTGCTGGCAATAATGGCTCCAACTCTGAAGAAGGAAAAGAGGAAGCTATTGCTCTTGTAGTTCCTGTTGGCGGTCCGGCTTGCATGTTGTGTGTTTTTGTATATTATGGCCAGTGACCTTGACCTCAAGCTGCTGGAGGGGTGGGGGGGTGGAGCCCGGAGCGTGCAACTGACCTGGATGCCAAGCGGGGCGGCTGAATCTGAAACGAAGTGCGTTAAGCAATGTGACGCACAGAACAAAAAGGGGGCGTGACGGCGGCTCCGAAGTAGAAAAGAAGGCGATGAGGACGGGACGGCCTTTGCATGACGATATGAAGAACAGCCATTCGCTCTCACTTTGAGGGACGAGTGACAGCCGAGCGTCGCTCTCACAAGGTGAAACGGATCGCGTGCATGTCCCAGGAGCTCTTGCCAAGTATCATAACAACACTTATGACCAGATCAATCTCAATCGATACCCGTAACGAGGCCTCCTTAAGGTCCCCTTGAGTAATCATTGCCGATATTCATCTTCCACGTGAGCCCATAACCGCCCGTTTGACTGATGCTTAACTGCTTAACTTTTCCTCCAGCGCTCTCTCAATCAGCTGCTTTTGTGTCCGGTGATGTGCGGCCACGCCGACGCGCCGGCGGATCAATAACCGGGGCCGTGTTTCAGCTGAAGTCACAGGGGCTGTGGTGGTGCTTAACGGCGCATTTAGGTGATGGGAGACCTTCAGCGCGGCTCCCAACACCTCGGGGAGGGGGCGGGGATGTTAACGCAGGACCCGTGTACTCGACGCGTGGAGGCCTTTTGTAATTTCAAGGGAGTCGCTTCTCCTTTCCCTCAATTACACTCAAAACTGTCAAGAAAGTTACATCTTTTAGAGAATCAAAAGAGAAAAAGACCATTTTTTTTCTCTGTGTGTAATTATCTGTAATTGCAGAGCGCAATAAGAAACACTTTCTCGGCAAAACAACAAACACGGGATGGTTAGAATGCACATCCAGCAATTCACGGCGCTCATCTGCCTCCCTAGCTGCAGAGCAGAGCGGCCACACCGGCGACGTTTCTTTTTATCGCCGCTCTATTGTCTCATGACCTCAGTTGAATAAGGGGCTTGTTCTCCATTGTTTGCCTCCGCGGTGAAATTGATTAACATTGGGATTTAATTGCAGCAAAGTTTTGGGGACAAACATTAGGCGCCATTATCTTTCCCACTGTGTGACAAAATGGAGCCGTAATTACCGTCAGCCGCTTCCCGAAAGCAACGCATCTAAATCCAGTGGAAGCGCAGTCCGTTAAGTTGAACGCGCGTCTGCACTCGCATGTGTAATTGATGATTACCTCCCTGCTGATAACTAACAGAAAGAAGATACTTAATGTGACTGCAGATGGCAATAACAGAGGAGGAGGAAGAGGAGGAAGAGGTGGGAGAGTGCGTGAGGCGAGGTAAAGTTGTGTTATCAGGGAGGCGATGCCTTGCTGTTAAACGGAGACAAATCTTTTGGTTCTGCGTATTCACTGACGTTCTGTACATTGCTTTTTTCTTTTTGCAGAAATCCACAAGGGGGAACTTCTAAATGCTGCTTTACGTGTTCATTTTGTGATGGATGGGGTTCGAGTGCTGCAACAATAGTCGCCGCTTCTTTTTTACAAAGCGGCCTCAATTTAGGTGCCTGCACACACACACACACGTAAGGACATTAATATACACGCGCGTAGACACTACAGAAAAAAAAATAAAAATCTCCATGGCAACAGCTTCTGCAGTTTGCCGGTTGTAATGCATGTGATGACATCATGCGGGCATCACCCGGCCCCGTGGATCAGCGCTTCCTGCCGATGCGTCAGAACCTCACGTGCCTTAAAAACAACACAAAACAACCATGTCTACAAGAGGGTTGATGCAATGAGCTGAAACATCCCCGTCGGTCTGAACTTGAGAGACGCTGGCCGTCGGCCTTCGAGAGCATTCGAGTGCTCGCATCATCATACCAACCGGTCCCGTCGGAGAACCACGCCTGTGCTTTGGTGAACCCCATTAACTGAATCCAATATTCTCCCCGCCTCTTTTTATTCTTCTCGCTCGGTTCCATCTTGGCCTGAATGCGAGGTAATCTCCACCCGGACTCGGGGGAAATATCTGTCCGTTTACCCGCTAAACGCTGCACGGTGTTGCTAACGTGGTCCGTCTGGGCAGCTCGCCTGCTGTCAGTTATCTGGAAACTAGGTTGATGAGCGAGGCTGAAGAACGACAACAATAAGCTGAATGATGCAGAGATGCAGAGTGGATGCTGAATCCCATTACAGGCACACCTACGAGGAGCTTGTGAGGAGGAGAGGCCGCTAATGATGCGATAGAAACGCGGGAAGAGGCAGCGAAAAGAATAAAGCGGGGTGGAATGTTGGGGAGAGATTTGAGAGGCGAAGAGTGAAACATGGCAGCGAGGGAAGACAGATCGAGAGATGCCACGAGCATGAACAGATGGCTGTGAGTCGGAAAGAGCGAGAGAGGGCGACGGAAAGAGAGAGAGATAGAGAGAGGGAAAAATCTGGATCAGGCTGAAAAAGGCCTCGAGTTCACTTTGGGGAATGCAGTAAGTAGGACAGGCAAAACTTAAATTCCCAAAAATGAGACCCAAAAATAACCCAGAGGAGAACAAACCAGTGGAGCCCAGGAGCGATGCTGGACGGGCGGTCAAAACAGAGCTTTGAAGACCGGCCCCTCTTTAGGATTCATAATCTACCTGAGGATGAGCACAAAGGGGGCTGAAATCTTAATGGTAATCTATGCAAATGTCGGGGCTACGAGGGAAAAATGAGAAACAGGGACAGCCCCCGATGCAAATGCAGCCTCCGGAAGGAGGCAGTCATGCATATGCATGCACGGTATGGCTGTAGCATGCACGGTATGGCTGTAGCATGCACGGTATGGCTGTAGCGTGCGGCGCCAGAGAGCTTCTTTGGAGGTGGCGCCGGACTCCCTGCTGCACTGGAAAACCTTTAAAACCTTTAAAACCAGTGCCTCACGCTTTGTTCACCAGACTATATACACTAAGAGCAAGTGAATAACTACACACTTCCTTCAACCCACTTGAACATAAGAAAGAATGTGAGTCATTAAGTGGGTTGAACCGATATTATACTGGAATATGAAAGCAGCCCCGCATGGACCATTACCAAGACGGAGACCTGTCTCCATGAAACTCTGCTTCTTCGCCTCTCCGCTTTCTGGCCATGCAATCTCTAACCCAGTGATCCTAATCGCATTGTTTTCCACACACACACACACACACACACACACACACACACACACACACACACACACACACACACACACACACACACACACACACACACACACACACACTGCGCTGCACTGCGGGGGGTCACGCGCATCGGGTATTGAGATGAGCGCGGAGCGGCTGACAGATTGACAGCTGTTGGACGAGCGTCGATGCGGCGCATTATGCTTCCTGACAAAAAATAAATAACACAAAAATGACATGACATGGAGATAAGAAGACGCAACGGCGCATGCAGCGTCTCAATTACAGCCCCCCACACACACACACACACACACACACACACACACACACACACACACACACACCTCCACCGCCCCCAAACACGCACGCACATGAACGGCACGATCCAATTTGATTTAGTGTTTACCGATCGTGCCATTGGCCGTGCCTTGGCTCTACTTCCCCCCGATGAGTCGTGCACTTCAGTGGGTAAAAAGTGTCTACCCTTGGTTTTGTGCACCCTCAGAGAAGACGTGGCTCCTGGTTGGTGTTTTACTTCAAACACAGCTCCAAAACTTCTGATTACTTGTTGACATCAATGTGAGGTCCGCTCTCATGTAGGGTGTCTTGAGCCCATGGTCCTGTGTGTAACGCTATGCAAGTACAGTGTAAACCTTTTTCCAGCCTGACTGACGTTTAGCTGACATTATTACAGACTTTGGAAAATAAGCAGTAATATTAGTTGGTAAAGGCCAAGTTCAAATTGTTACCATCATGACAACCCGTCAGAATGAGTCTCCTGGACACCCTGTCTGACGGAGGGGAAATCGATACCGCACAAGTCAAAACGAATTGTTGGATTCTGACAAATTCTGTGAAACGAGGCCTTCTACTCTGAATGTGTGTGTGTGTGTGTGTGTGTGTGTGTGTGTTGTGCTGTCAGACATGCTGTCTTCAAGTCATGTTCGAAAAAACGGGAGATGGAAATGTACGAACACAAAATAGTTAGCCAAAACCACACGCACACGCACACGCGCACACACACACACACACACACACACACACACACACACACACACACACACACACACATGCCTGTGAGCAGCAACTATCATTCCTGTTGAATTCCTGGATCATGGCAGCTTTATCTTTGACCTTTAACTGCAGGTGAAAGTCATTCTGGACATATTATACAATAAGGAAAAGGAATCCTGTGACATTATATAGTATTTGCATCATATTTAGATGTATTTAATATTTAAATATCAGTTCACTGTACCTTAAGTATGCACTGAGCAGCTGATATATCATACAAATAAATACATACGTAATAAAATATGAATCAGATTTGGCCCCTGCTGAATAATTATACATGGCCTTTCATAATGCAGAGCCTTCTTCATCCTATCTTTTAATATCCTACTGATTAAGGGATGTTCCACTCCAGCATCTCCAACTCGACTGCATGGTCCTCTCACGCTGTCAACAAGTGATGCATCATGTTGCATCATGGGAAAGTAGCCTCGTGTAGCTGGAACGGGTCCAGCGTGCAAAAAATCGGTCCCCATTATATTTAATTGAGTTTTCTGCAGAACACTGATAATAATGTAAACTGTATTTAATGGTGACTAATGAACTATAAGCGTCAACTGAACAAACACTGAGCAGAAAAATTAACATAAATTATTGTCCCCGATTAGTCTTGTGGCGCCCGTCTATGTAGCATCAACATAAAAAAACATTAAGCGTTATGAGCATGAACGTCAGCCGGCAAACCCACACAGCTCGCCGCCGCCGCCGCCTCTGACATTTGTGTCAGGTGGAGCAGCCGAGGAGCGGCCGTGCACGAGCCGCAGGGGAACGGAGGATACGTGCACGAGCCTGAGGGCAATGGAGGACACGTGCACGAGCCTGAGGACGACACGTGCACGAGCCTGAGGGCGACGGATCACACGTGCACGAGCCTGAGGACGACGGTGGACACGTGCACGAGCCTGAGGACGACGATGGACACGTGCACGAGCCTGAGGTCGACGGAGGACACGTGCACACGCGCAAACGCAGACTGCTCGGTTCAGTGCAGGCTGTGCTCCTCTTTTTACCTTTCTACTAAAAGTGCACGTACACCTACGGAAGGCATGGACACGCACTAAAGCAGAGCGTCACACAGGCATGTTGTCTCTCTCCAGCTTACACACATAGACACACACACACACACACACACACACACACACACACACACACACACACACACACACACACACACACACACACACAACCCCCTTCGGCTCCTGCTTTATTAGTTGATGAGTCATAGCTCTGGGTCTTCTAAACTGGGACAATTCACACACACACGTACACACACAAACAAACACACACACACACACACACACACAAACAAACAACACACACACGTACACACACAGCTTATACAATAGAGCACCACACACACACACCGACACACACACACACAGAATAAACCTCCAAACAGACAAAAGACACACACACACACAGACGCACACGCGCACACACATAGACACGTACACACACGTACATGCACACACACACACACACACACACACACTCACACACACAGGAGTGACGTGGCGGCCCCTGAAGCTGCCTGGTGTTGATAGGTTAGTGCTGTTTTTCTTTCACACGTCCCAAAAAGCTAAGTGTGTTAAATATCAGTGCCACCTGCTTGAGCATGGAGCGGCTAATTAACTTCCTCCAGGGAAACCGTACCTAGCGTACTCTGAAGCTCCGAGTGGAGACGGGTTATTGATTTAGCCAACGGGCTTGATTTAAAGGGGGTTGACCTAATATTTCCAGCGTGAACGCCACGCACAGATAAACGTCCCCCGACGATACGATCCTCGTGGTGCTTTTCCTCTGGAATTGATTCCTTTATGACACTTCGATGCCACTCTGACCGTAGAATCAGTTTGTCTGTGGAGAACGAAACAGCCGGGCCGCAGCAGGACCGCTCGCCAAGCTCTGCTTCCGCTTGCCAAGCCAAGACGTGTTGTTGGGGCAACTTTTCTGCTTTTTATTCTGTTGGGGCTGCACTCGGCACTTTTGCACTTTGACGGCCCCAAGTGGCAGCGGGAGATAGCCGCTCCAAGTTTTGAAAGTTGCAAGGACTTAATTACCGCCAAAGAAATGCATGTGATGTCAAGAAGTACTTTGCACTCTCCGTATCTTTGAGTGTTCTCCGTAGCCGCTTTGGGGAGGAGGTGCTGGAGAGGAATACTGCCTTTTGGCAGCACAGTGAGTTTGGTTTCTGTATTTGCTCTTTGACTGCTGGGGGGCACATGTACTGCATGCTTTTCTTACCTTAAGTAGTGACTAATACATACACATTCTATCAAGATTCACACATTGCACTTAGAACAAGAGCACAGAACCACTCAGGCAATCCGAGGAAGTCGGCCTGAGTGACAGCATTGGATCTGGATGATAATGGCTGCATATGGAAGTGTATCATTATTAGTCTGAATATATGAGTGTCAGAGAAAAGGAGGGGGAGGGAGAAAGTGATAGACAAGCGAAGTAAGAGTGAGGAAAGACGGTTCGACTGCAGCCTCCAGTCTGTTTTTATGTATCCGTGTTGCCAGTTTGTGTGCATGGAAGTGAATGCTCCTCGGTCATAAAAAGAAATCAAATTACCAAAGTGTGCCAGGCGGAGTGCAAGAAATGTCAACTGATCCTTGGGCAAGCAGCGTTTAAAGCAGCCAATCACGACGGAAAACTGGCAGCTTCTGCCCACAGGGCTGGAGGGAGGGGGGGAGGGGGATGCGATTACATGCAAGAACCTCGCAGAGCCGCGTGACCGTCGCCATGGCGGCGACCTTTTGCTTAACCTTAACCGAGTGGATTTATTTGCCCGTACTTAACCAAACTACGCGGCGGCATAATTCCAAGCTTCCTCCAAGAGCTGCCGTGTCTTTGGTGGGATTTGGAGAAGATCTGTCGGGGTCATGTATATAAAAAAACAAAAAAAAAAAAAAAAAAAAAAAAAACTCGCTCCTGTTAGGGACAATTACATAGAGAGAAAAATAAAATCGGTTGTTGATGATGACGGTGGACACGTGCACGAGCCTGAGGACGACGGATGACACGCGCGTTAACAGTTGATGTGGGAAATAAAGAGCGGACACCATGTTGTTGTGAGTATTTAATATATGCCCCCCACCAATGTTTTAGCCAAAATTGTGGATGCTTTTTTTCTCATATTAAATCCTCATTCACAAGGTCTATTTGAAAAATTGAAAAAGCATTAATATACAGAAGACCCTTGTGAAGATAGATAATAAGGCCATATATGTGTTAGTGGTATATTGGTTTATGACAATACACATACAAAAAACAATGTAAAAATATGTATTTTTTGAGAAAAAAGATGTTAAAAGTTAATTTGTATTACCTTACACATCTATATGAACACTTTTTAAAGTAGCTCAATATTGTAGGAGTATCTGCGCGACGTTTGGCTTTGATTGAGTGAAGTTAGGTATTTTTAATAATTATTTTAGTTCAGATAAATGTCGAGAACTCATGTTAACTCCGCTCAAGCATGAAAGTTCCCACAGTCCTCGGTGGTCCCTGAACGGGGCTCGTTTCACTGCAGAATGGTTCTCCTTGGCCTTAGCTGTCAGTAGGGAGCAGGAAGGCCAGGAATATTCATATTTCAGCCATAAGTAAGTCAATTTTCATATTTTTAGCTGGACACAAATGACATTCTTGTGCATATCTTTGCGATGTGTGAGAGTGGAATGGTTGGTATTGGCGGACTCTGTAGGCTCTATGGATTCCAACACCGTTGAGTTTAGCCTTCTAGCTAGTTCCTAACTTTTTTAATCAGCATTTTTCAAAACTCGGGGTCCATACTTAGTCGGTTTTGAGTCACTTTAAGTCATGCTTATGGTTTATGTTTATAATGATTGTGTAATAGTGTTATAAACATGACCCAATTAACTTATATTGACTTGTGAGGCAGGGATTTGACATTTTTTCTTTTTTTTGTTTTATTTATTTGATTTTTTCTTATATTCTTTTGATATGCTCAATCCCAGAGGCTGAACCCAATGTTCCAAGATTGGGCGTGATGGGGGGTATATAACGGGAGGAGGATGCAAAACACAGACTGTGCACGTGTGCATGTATGGAGGCTGTGCGCCTCTTTCACATCCCGTCGCTCCTGTTGGGGACAATTACATGGAGAGAAAAGTCAAATCGGTTGTTGATGCCTTTCCAGCAGCGACCAGCAGACCGAGGCCATTCGAAGAACACTTCGTTACGTTGCCGTCACAATGAAGTCAACATGGATACCGCGTCGCTGCTCGGGGGGATGCTCCCGGTCTCCCATCCGGCCGGCGCCCGGCAGGGCGAGCGCGGGGTGGGCTGCGTGTCTGCTGAAGACAGGAGGAATCCATGTCGCGGTGAGCCTGAGTCTCAGAGATTAAACCAGAGAGCTGCCAACACAGCTGGCACGGGCACGCCGGTTCCTCACCAGGAACCACGCGGGGAGGGAAAAGGCTTTCTGGGCACTTTGGTTTCATTGTTGGGAACATTTTGGTCTCTTCCAAAAAGCAAAACGCCGAACTGGGAAGTAACGATTTTTGAATTTACTATTGGCAAGTACATGTTGTGACTCTCCCAGAATGCTTTGGGAGGAACTGCACACCGCCGTGGGCACTGATTTAATTCACACTGGACTCACAAGGACAATGCGGCAGCGTGAGAGTCTTTTCTCCCACAATGCAACGTGCCGAAAATACTGCACTAAATTACATATTCCAAAAAGTTATTTAAAATATACGGCAGTCATAATGTGTGAATTATTTTGTCAGCCAACAGAAAACAGTAAACATATTCATATGGTTATAATACTTTACAGTTTGAATTTACACATTTCTACTGTTCAATTAGAAACAACTGAAACAAAAAGTACACCCTAATGGTGTGTTCACACCGAACGCGACGCGAAATTTCGCGTCGCGTTACTCGCGTGAGTTTACTCGCTCGACTTTTTGTGGTTAATTTCCGTCAACGCAAATTCGCTTTAACGCGGGCGGGGCTTA
>CM042238.1:10360518-10425518 GCA_023566465.1 Cottus gobio | reverse complement strand
GATATTCATGCTATGTTATTAAAAAAATGCCTCTTGAATCACTCGGCAGCGGCTCGGAATTAATACGGTGAATCTTCTGGCGCCGCTAAGAGGACACCAACAAATCTTTGTTTATTTGTAATGTTACCCATAATTCAGTTCTCGTGATCCCAGAGTGGACTGGTGGTCCACTACATGACCGAAAGACTGTTGAACATCTTGTGAAAAACCACGAGCATTAATATGTTGCTCTAACTTCCCATTCTGCTCTGGGAAGATTTCTGGATTTCATAACCAGATATTAGCTGTACAACAATATACATTTAGTTTTGGTGTCAATCAATGAGCCGCTGCGCTCCTGCCTATCTTCGGACTGAACTCAATCTTCGGCATTGTGGGAAAGCAAATAACTGAGTGAGTTTTGGGGGGAAAATGTATATATCAGAATCAAATTACTCAAACATTAAACGATGTTGCAGATTGTGATGTGTCACAGTAGACAGGAAGACGCAGGACTTCTCAAGGACTTTTCGGAAAACGGTCGTGATGTCAGGGGGATGAAGCGTGATATCTTGAGGGAGGAGGCAGTTGAAAGGGCTCAAAGTTTTAACCGCGAAGATCCCAGGGGAACTCACTGGGTATTCCCAGTGTGAGCGTGGCAGACATGGAAGAAGTGGCACAAACATGCTCACGCCCCCATCGTCAACGTGTTTAGGACCTCTGGAAACCCAGCAGCGCTGCAGTTAGCCTGCTCGCCTCGACGGCAGACATTTATCCCACATCTGCACGAGACGGAGTCAGACCGATTTAAACTAAACGCGAGGCATCTGTCCCACGGAGAAAACTGCGTGACACCGAGGGGCTGAGAAGAGCATTTACACATGTTTGAATCAATTATACTCGAGGATCACATCCATTAGGAGACAAAACGGGGAGCAGGCCACGGACAGCGTTAGCTGATTAATTGGAGCTCGCCATTTACAGATCTCTCCGTCCGTCCCCCGAGCTCCATAACAAGAGCCTAAAAAGTGTCTCTCCACGTTCGCCTCCCTCCTCTCCGCCCGCTCGCTCCCTCTTACCTGCCTAATTAACTGTCAGCTGAAGCCATTTACGCTTCTATATTTCATAGGAGTGTGAATATTAAAATGACGCCAAAACTGCCACGCACGCCGTGGACCGGGCTCTCGCTCTGTGGATGACGAGAGCGTGCTCGCCCAACAGGGAGGAAGCCATAGGGGCTTGTAAAGGCAGAGGATCAAATAGGTGTTCATATATTATGTACACAGAGGTGCCGAGTCGGTGTAGAATATCAATGGAGGTGAAGGAGGAGCAGACTCATCCACTGCAACATCAAGAGGAAACTCCATTCTGGTACATTTAGAGGGAAGAAGGTGAGAAAGGAAGAAAAATCCCAGTAAGTGGTGCAGTTACACGATAATTAAAAACAACAGCAGCACGGTTCTCGTCTTTGGACCTCCATTGGCCTCTATCAGCTAATGGATTTTGTAAATCGTCATCCTCTACTATCAAACGCGTAATCAGATGAAAAGGGCCTTTCATCCATCATCAATTTGAAGCGACAATGATTTGCGTCTATTTTCTGATTGCCACCTTTTTACCTCTGCGAGCCAGTTGTGTTCATTGCCCGTGACAAATTGACTTCAAAGGGAGCCTCCATCATGACCCATTTTCCCCTCCACCAACAGCTGAGCTCCCTTCCAATAAGGCACAAAGCGAGGAGCGTTCCCATGAGGCTCCTGCGCATCAAACGCCGGGAAGGCAAGCGGAGGACTCTGCCGCTGAGAGGCGGCCACGTGAGGCCGACGTCGAGGCAATCATCTGAAGGAACGCCAATGTCGCGGGTTTGCAGGCGGAGGCGCTGTGTGATTTCTTGGAAGTGCAGTGGCACTCGGATTCATCGCGGACTCATTACAGCCGAACAAACAGCAGCAGCATCCATGTTGAGCCAGATAACCCGAGATGGATGCGATCAGCCAATCACAATGCACTCCAGTGGGGAGGGCGTGGCTTTCAAAACAAGACGAATTTACTTTCTGTGACTCATCTCGTGTTTTTCTTCCATCGAGAGGGGGAAAAAACACGAAAAAGGGCACGATAATTGAACATCTTCTGCTGCTGTTACTACAACAAGTTATGTTACAGCAATATCATAACAAAATCATCTCAAAAAACAGGGATATGATAAATTCAGCATCATCTATATTTCCACAAATTAAAGTCACATTAACCTGAGTCTCCTTTTGTAAGAAAATATGGTTTACACCACATTAATTAACCAAGTAGAAGCATTTATTAATGAATCAGTGCTTACAAACTGTATTCATTGGGGGAAGCAGCAGAGTACGACGTGACTGTGATTGTTTCAGGATAATCTGCACTAATTCCATCAGTACAGGTAAACAAAGAGGATGTGGTGGGAAACACGGAGATATTGTTCCCAACAAAGTCGCGGTCAAGTAGCACAGCTCCTTCTTTGAGGGAGTCGGCGTCGCCATACGTATGAAAAATAAGGAATAAAACACGTCTCCTTACCTATTGTCATCTCTATGACGCTCACTTGGCTCTCCGAGGGGGAAAGGATTTTCGGCGGCTTGTCAGTCAGGGGAGCTGCGAGAAGACAAACAGAGGAAGAGGAAGACCACATTAAATTCAACATCTCTCTCCCCCGTGGACAGCGGGAGTATGATTTATTCATTGAGGGGCCACAATAAAAGGGCTGCATTAAAATGGGAACAAATAAAAGGAAATCTAATATTTAAAGAGTGGACGGAGAGAAAAAGACTGGATGCATTACTGTGACTCAGAACTACACATGAGAGCTTTAAACATCAATGCACATGCTTTAAAGAAGCAGCTTCAACACGGGTCTGGAAGTGATGATATGGCTGTGACGTGGACCGCCATTTAAACTGCACCATATTTATATATATATATATATATACAGTGGGGCAAAAAAGTATTTAGTCAGCCACCAATTGTGCAAGTTCTCCCACTTAAAAAGATGAGAGAGGCCTGTAATTTTCATCATAGGTATACCTCAACTATGAGAGACAAAATGAGGGGGAAAAATCCAGAAAATCACATTGTCTGATTTTTAAAGAATTTATTTGCAAATTATGGTGGAAAATAAGTATTTGGTCAATAACAAAAGTTCATCTCAATACTTTGTTTTATACCCTTTGTTGGCAATGACAGAGGTCAAACGTTTTCTGTAAGTCTTCACAAGGTTTTCACACACTGTTGCTGGTATTTTGGCCCATTCCTCCATGCAGATCTCCTCTAGAGCAGTGATGTTTTGGGGCTGTCGCTGGGAAACACGGACTTTCAACTCCCTCCAAAGATTTTCTATGGGGTTGAGATCTGGAGACTGGCTAGGCCACTCCAGGACCTTGAAATGCTTCTTACGAAGCCACTCCTTCGTTGCTTGGGCGTTGTGTTTGGGATCATTGTCATGTTGAAAGACCCAGCCACGTTTCATCTGCAATGCCCTTGCTGATGGAAGGAGGTTTTCACTCAAAATCTCACGATACATGGCCCCATTCATTCTTTCCTTTACACGGATCAGTCGTCCTGGTCCCTTTGCAGAAAAACAGCCCCAAAGCATGATGTTTCCACCCCCATGCTTCACAGTAGGTATGGTGTTCTTTGGATGCAACTCAGCATTCTTTCTCCTCCAAACACGACAAGTTGAGTTTTTACCAAAAAGTTCTATTTTGGTTTCATCTGACCATATGACATTCTCCCAATCCTCTTCTGGATCATCCAAATGCTCTCTAGCAAACTTCAGACGGGCCTGGACATGTACTGGCTTAAGCAGGGGGACACGTCTGGCACTGCAGGATTTGAGTCCCTGGCGGCGTAGTGTGTTACTGATGGTAGCCTTTGTTACTTTGGTCCCAGCTCTCTGCAGGTCATTCACTAGGTCCCCCCGTGTGGTTCTGGGATGTTTGCTCACTGTTCTTGTGATCATTTTGACCCCACGGTGTGAGATCTTGCGTGGAGCCCCAGATCGAGGGAGATTATCAGTGGTCTTGTATGTCTTCCATTTTCTAATAATTGCTCCCACAGTTGATTTCTTCACACCAAGCTGCTTACCTATTGCAGATTCAGTCTTCCCAGCCTGGTGCAGGTCTACAATTTTGTTTCTGGTGTCCTTTGACAGCTCTTTGGTCTTGGCCATAGTGGAGTTTGGAGTGTGACTGTTTGAGGTTGTGGACAGGTGTCTTTTATACTGATAACGAGTTCAAACAGGTACCATTAATACAGGTAACGAGTGGAGGACAGAGGAGCCTCTTAAAGAAGAAGTTACAGGTCTGTGAAAGCCAGAAATCTTGCTTGTTTGTAGGTGACCAAATACTTATTTTACAGAGGAATTTACCAATTAATTCATTAAAAATCCTACAATGTGATTTTCTGGATTCTTTTTTCTCATTTTGTCTCTCATAGTTGAGGTATACCTATGATGAAAATGACAGGCCTCTCTCATCTTTTTAAGTGGGAGAACTTGCACAATTGGTGGCTGACTAAATACTTTTTTGCCCCACTGTATATATATATATATATATATATATATATATATATATATATATATATATATATATATATATATATGTATATGTATGTATATACTGCAGCCGTGTAACCACTCAACCCTTTCTGGATCTACACACACACACACCCTCAGGATAAAACTCCCTCACAGCTGCAGTGGGCATTGCAAGGTGAAGATTCGCTGCAGGAGACGCAGTATTTTCAGCGGTGTACTGGGAAGTGTACAGTTCTTGATGTACCGTGAATACATTTCCCCATTAAACATGGAGGCAAAGTCTTCTGCACGAGCAGAGTGGTGTCTGTCGTCACAGTTCTATTAGAGCCTTCGTCCGAACGCCCAAATGCAGCGGCTCCAATTAGACAGCTGCTGAGCAACAAAAGACGTGCACTTAGAGGCTCCTCGTTATAATGATTCCCTAATTGGTTCCAGTCTTCAAAGTGGCATCGGAGAGGTTTTCTATCCGTGCACACACCAGGGACGAGGCTCGTTTCGGTACAAATGACTTGCGGTTCGACTGCGGTGGTGATCGCTGAGAGCGGAGGGAAGACGGAGGAGCGACAGAACCGAGGAGGTTCCTCCATCCTCCGGTTCTCCGGTGATGTAACTCAGAATGCAGAGCGTTGGCTGCAGTCTCGTGTTCATATTAAGCCCTGCAGGGCGGGTTATCGTCCCAACAGAGGCAGATTCCAAATGCAGTTATTCAGATTGGTCGGTGCCATACGTGATGCAACCGACAGACCCTGGAAACCAATGAGATGGATTCTGGACGGAGAGTCGGTCTCCACAGGGACAGTAAAAATGAATTCTAGTCGACTATTCTATGTATATTTTCATGCAATAGCAACATTTGACATCATCCCTCTTCATTCATATATAGATTCATACTTGTGCAAGTCCTAAATAACAAAATGGGCCATTGCCTTCCGCTATGGTCAAAGTTACGGCACTTTGGAGAAATCATATCCATGGTTAAGAGCGACCAACACTGCTGCTGGTTTAACTGGTTTAATGTCAAACGCCTCCCATCCCACATGCCCCCCGTGGCTCAACATCCCGTTGCTTCCGCCTGTTTGCGTCGTTGGCCCGCTCGCTGGAGGTTGCTGCCAGGAAAACCTACACATTTCAATCATTTTAACAACAATTATTTTGAGCCTCTAATAAGCCAAAGGGAAATGATTGGGACTGTGAGACTCGTAGCTTTCTCTTTCTGTAGCTCAATCTCCTCATTCCTTGAGGTCTCCTTTTCAGCACTATTTCCAGCCAAGTATACAACATTCCTTCAGCTCCTGCTAATCAAGAACACTTCCATCATCAATTGAAAGATAAAACCATAAGATGGTCTTAAATAAAGGATTGCTGCAGTTTGTTGAGAGGAGTAGGGCTGAAAAGCATGGGCAGAAATGCCCGCGTGAGCTCATTAATTACAAATTTAATAAAAGAACCACAGCAAATGATGCCTGGTGTGTTCCAGTGCTGTGCAAAGAAACCTCATTACCTTAATTACCTTTCCTCTTGATGAAATATGCTCAGATTATTTTGTTTCGTTACAAATTGAAAAGAAAAACGAGTTTTGCCGCTCCGATGCTTTGTCTTACATGAGACAATGCAGGATTTGAGAGAGGAAAATGGTGCACAGGCGGGAATGTGGCTGCATGTATTTATAGTAACATGAAAAGAAGCTCAGCCGGGGATGCACACATCAAACATGGAGCCACAGCTCACTGCTTCTTCTGTTACTGAGCTGGAAAGTCATACATTATATATTTGCATTAATGATAAAACTAATAAAAAACACCGAAATCCAACGAAGATCCAGAAATATGTGCAAATATGTACAACTGCTTTCTAAGATTGACATTTTAATGACAAGTTCAATTTTTGGAGATTTCATTGGCCTTAAACTGAAGCGCTGTAACGTATATGGACGGGAAGTGAGCAGAGCAGAGTGAGGCATGGACGTGATCCAAGATTGATTCAAAAAGGTGGATTATATTTACCTAGAGGACAGAAATCTAAGGAAATATTGTGACCATTATATTGTAGTCTGGAGGATCTTTTTCTTTTTTGTGCAATTTATGTTCCTACAGTAATTTATCCGATTGAATCCCCCAGGGGAGGACTTATAGAAAATAGCATTTCCCCTTTATTGGACCTTTTGTAGTATAGGAGCCAGGAGATGAGTGCAGAGGGAGTGTTGGGTACTAGATGCCACCCGCATCCTCCGCCAGAATAATGTGCTTACATACTGGATGAGCGCCCTGGCCATTTGGCTACCGGCGCACCCAATTTCTATCTTTAAATGTTAACAAATCATATCATAAAGCAGCGTTCTGCTGTAGAGGAACTCCGGAGCGTTTATGACCCAATGCTTTCTGATATAAAACCTCCTCCTTTCATGCTCGAGGTGGACCGGCACAAACGGGGGGGGTGAGCGTCACCGGAGCGATCAGGAATAATCTATCGACTCCCAATTAAAAGGGCTTGACATGCTGCTCACTGCGGTGACCTCACTTTGCAGTTTAAAGCTGACAAAGTGGATTTATTTAGATGTTTTTTTTTTCATGCCCGGACAGGTAATCGAGAATATAGAGTTTCTCCCTCGTTCACCTGGAGTCTCGTCTTGGTATTTGGGGTGAAATCCCCAAAAGTCCTGGAAGGCAATCAACGTCCTGCCACATTTTTCTTTTTTTTAAGAACTTATTTTACAGCGACAGGTAAAAAAAAAATAAGGATCCCACTGTACTGGAAGGCACGCCACACACACACACACACACACACACACACACACACACACACTTGAGACGCATTAGTGAAGCTGCTACAAAACCAGAATGCTGTGGTGTGTGTGTGTGTTTTTTATAAAAAAGGGAGTAGGGAGGCTTTTTTCGCTGAAGGGCGAGCAACACAACCTGACCTGCTTCCTCCACACACACACACACGCACACACACACGCACACACACACACGTTCGGTATCAGCTGGGGGATAAAATCTTTAAAGTGTCCGTCACAGGGCCTGTGATCTCCTCTCGTTGTGATCACATGATGATGGATGGGGGGATGAAGTAATGAAGGAGGAAAAAAAGAAGAAGAATAAAAAAAGACCTTGTTCTCTCCCATTAACTCTCCCATCGCCTTCTCTCCCTCTGTCGCTGTATGTCTTTGTCACCCTGTCTGTCGGGTCTGTCGCTCCAAGAGGAGAGAGAGAGAGAGAGAGAGAGAGAGAGAGAGAGGGAGGGAGAGAGAGAGACAGAGAGAGAGAGAGAGAGAGAGGGAGGGAGAGAGAGAGACAGAGAGAGGGGGAGGGAGAGAGAAAGAGAGAGAGAGAGGGAGAGAGAGAGAGAGAGGGAGGGAGAGAGAAAGAGAGAGAGAGAGGGAGAGAGAGAGAGAGAGGGAGGGAGAGGGTTGTGGTCCTCTGTTCACACCTCATTAAAGACCACTTCAGCAGACATAGATTAAGAGGAGTAGTGTGTGTGTTTGTGTGTGTGTGTGTGTGTGTGTGTGTGTGTGTGTGTGTGTGTGTGTGTGTGTGTGTGTGTGTGTGTGTGTGTGTGTGTGCATGTGTGTGTTTGTGAGCTTCATATCGTTAAATAGAAAAGCGTGAGTTCCGCGGGAGAAAATATATGAAAGCAGTTTTCGGAGCGACCCGAGAGGCAAACCTTGTTAGTCAATCACATGCGAGAGGAGATAATAAAATAAATGCTCTTCGACCCCCCGCTGTGTTTCTGATTCAGTTTCTTCAGATCAGAAAACACAATCACAATCTGCCTCGAAGATTTTCCTTCTTGAAAGTCGATCCTGATCGGGGACTTGATACAGCGACTGGAAAATAACTAAATAACTAAATTATGTCGCCTTTTTCCTGGTAACATTGTGATTACTTGCTCATGAGAAACCGGTGATGCCACGACGTATAAATCGAATAAACGAGTTGAAAAATGCTGATTCGAAGACAGAATGGGAAAACACAGCTTTATAATAAAAAAATCCTCTATTATTGAGCCTAAATGATTAAAGGAAGCGCACACGCTGCCCAGCTGAGACCTGCCATGTGAGGAAGACAATGCAAGCTGGAGGACTTAGACGTGTTGAATAAGTTAGCATGAACGTCTCCGGCCTCGGGGCTCTCTGGGGAACGGGCCAGGAAGAGGAATTTGTCAGCCGCTGTCAGGGACTCGGAAAAGTTTTGAAAAAGTGACTGAGAGGACAAACTGGACCACGAACCAGCAAACAGAAGCCAATGCGCCCCCTTGAAGCTTGAGATTAAATAATCGAACACATCTTGAAAGAAAAATGTGCATGCAAACACAATAAGGGAACAATACTCCAGTCAACGGCTGGATTTAAATGCCAGAAGTTATTATTATGACTACATTCTGTACTTACTGTGCCATCAAGTGCTTACACGGTTTTATTGTGCACTGTTCTCTTTCACGGCTAAATATACAGGTCAATAGAATGGGGAAGAAGAAAAAAAACTGCCATTGTAAACTCTTAATGTGATCTCAGCTGCAGGAGAAATGCTTTCATTACCTCGCGACGGAAGCGGGGCAATTTTCCTTCATCGAAAAACAGATTTCCGACCAGCCGGATGCACGGACCGGTTCGACAGCGCCGCTGCCGCCTTGCGACCGCGGCGCGTGGGAGTTGATGTTAATGTAGATCTGGCAAAATAACTGTTATTTGAGCGGGAGCAGCTTCTGGCTGCCCCCTCCTGCCCCCAAGAGGCAAGCGGAGTGCGTTCTCCGACAAAGGAGATGGAGACACGGGGGGCTGCACACGGACAGGCTGTTCTTCATGAGCACTAATCATTTAGCCATGTGAGCTTTCATTGAGGAAGCCATCTCCATTGTTCCTCCCCCCATGGCTGTAATAGCGGCACTGCGGGTGCTCACTTAAAGGAAGGCCACTAATATTGCTCAACATGCAAGCACAGCGTTCTGATTGGACCGTTTTCTGAAGGATCACTCCCCGCTGGACACCAGTGCTGGGTTTTCACAATATACAGACTTTTATATGTGTAGTGGAAGCACTACTCAAGTAGCAATAGTTTAAAATACTCGGTTATGGTGAGATACTCTGGAACAGAGCGTCACCTGCCGCTCCACTTCCTGGTCCGCCTCCCGCCAAACAGCTCCGTGGGATTTACGTCTGTCGAGCGCAAAGGTTATCGGAGTAAATTGAATCCGCTGTCATGTTCCTGGAGCCATCCCGAGGGGATGAGTGCTTCTTGACACGCGGCAAAGTTATACAGGTGGAAGTACCCACTTCCTGCGTGGCCGCGAAACAGAGCGAGCGACACCGCGAGTCAATCGCGGCTTCCAATGAGGTCTCGCCGACATCGAGGGGTCGAGCGCCGCCACGGAGCCGGAGTCACGCTTCTTCGTCCACTTTCGTTGCAGCAGAATGTGTGGCGTGATATTTCCAGTGGAGTCGGGTCATATTAGAAGATCAAATTCGGTCTCGCCCCATTGCAACGCGTGGAGGAAATGGAACGGCGCCCTCGCAGCCGTTATGATGGATATTTCCAAGGGCGCAAAACATAAATCTTTTATCTGAACGAGGACGCCGCTTGTTAAAAATGAGCTCGACTCCCCCGAGTGGAGACGCCGGATCTTGGAAAGCGCTGGAAAATATACTATTGAAAAGAAAATGAGCCCTAAAGAAGTGACAATGCAATGCTCTCCGAGGATACTTGGAAAACAACAATATAGAAACCCTGAACAGAACATAATAAGGGTATATTTCCTTATTGAAAAAGGTGTTGCTTTAGAAGATCCATCAAAACAATTGAATATAAGAGGGCTCATAGGACGGGACAATGCATTCTGGGGAAATCACATAAATCACATAACGGCAGGCATTGGGAATAGCCGGGGCGAAGTCACTCCACATAATTACTCACAACGCTCACGCTGTAATGAGCCGTCGGTTTGAGTCTGACGGCTGCTTCTTGAACCTCGCGCCACCGTAAACATTTGCACTGCCGGGAAAAAAATAAAATAAACTGTCCACACGTGGCTCCGAAAGAGTCGCCGGTTAATTAGAGAGGCCCGGCTCATTACTCACCTGGCTCCTCAGCGGTGGCCGGCCGCCTCAGAAACGTGTTATTCGCTCGGCGATAAGGAGGCTGGAGGCGGCGGGAGGGATGGTGATGTGTTTCAAGCCGCATGGCCTAAAATATCCCGGAGGGGAGGAGTTGAGGGTGAGTCAGAGAGGAAGGAGATGGCGGTGGAGAAAGAAGCTGCGAGAAGGCGGCGGATAGAGTGGGAGAGCCGGGAAGGGAAATAAACAAGTAAATAAACGTAGATGTGGAACCTGAAGATACCGCTTGGTGCTTCCCGAGCCATTTTAGGTGGAAATTGGGAATGTTTTTTATCTCATATTAAACCCTGATTATCTCCTCATTCACAAGGTCTATTTGAAAATTTTTAAAAAGCTATAATATACAGAAAACCCTGGTGAAGATAGATAATAAGGCCATATATGTGTTAGTGGTATATTGCTTTATGATAGTACACAGAAAATAAAAATGAAAATTGATTTCTGGAAGAAGAAATTTAAAAGTATATTTTATTAATCTTAACTATATCAACGAACACCTTTTATGTATATATACAATATATCAATATTGTAGGAGTATCTGTGCAAAGTTTGGTTTTGATTGGCTGAAGTTAAGTATTTTTAATAATTATTCTAGTTCAGACATTTCAAGAAGTTCGGAAAGACCGATTTTTTTGAAAGCACCACAACGTGAGAGGCGGGTCGGGGTCATCGCTCGGGGTCATCGCTGGGGGCGTGAAATACGCTTTGCGATGGAGGTCGTGGAAGGAAAGGCGAGCCGGGGAAACACGGCGCTGAGCGACACCCCGTTCATCTCACAGCTTTAGAGGTTTAGAGGAAATAAGCTGCCGTCGATGACTTTGGATCAGTGGTGGTACAGCAGTGCCCCCCATCAGTGTCCTAATTAGGACTGTAACGCTTTCCGATTGGCTGGCACGCTAATAAAAATACATCTCAAAGACATTTTTGATCCCGTAGAGGTGAAAGCTCGTTATTTTATGTATTTCTTTTGCAAGCGGCGGCACATGATTTGTTGCATAGCAACAGATGCATGTGCTTCCTCTACACCTCGCAGGGGGTCACGCATCACATGAGCACACGAAGCTCGGACACCGGCCGGCCCGGCCCCCATGAATGATGCCGGGCGGCAGGGGGACTCGAACCCGCGTGCTGGTTAGCAAACCGGGTGATTCATGTTCTCCGGATGAAATCTGTTGATGGAAGTTCGAGCACACCAAATTACACACTGTGAAAAATACATTTTTACCTTTAAGTGACAAAACGGCAGACATGATCATGACCACATCGGCAACTATTCCTTCTCCTGATCGCCCCATCGTCGCTATCGGTCCCCTTTAAGCACCCTGGTGGCTGGTTTTTAGAGTCTCCGGTGGGAAAACAGGCTCGGGAGACGGCGGTCCTCGGCTCAGAAGCACTAAACTGTGTCAATGTGCAGGTTTCTGCTTCTGAACTGCCTGAACAGCACATTAACATGCCGGGGAGCGTTCTCCTCTGCAGGGGGCATTGCATTCCTGCAGCCTCCAAACAACAGAAAACCAAGAAATGGAAAGAAAGAAAAGAAAAGGCTAAATGGAAATGATGTAACAGGAAATTCATGAAGGGGTCGGTGTAGAGAATAGTCAGCTGGAAAGTTTATTAAACACATTCATACGAGGCATGGATCGCAGCAAGCAGATCTCTCTCTCTAATCTCCATTGTGCATGGATATGCTTGAGAATCTAATCCAGATGCAGAAATGTGCTATTGATTCATTCACTTTCTTCCATATACTGCGTTCTCAGCAAGCATCGCTTGCCATTTGTCTTAGCTTTAAATTTAACTACTCGACAGGCAATACCTATGTAGTTCCCTGTAATTAAAAAGTGTATTAATCTTGAGTGCTGGCTGTCATAAATTCCCCCATTTTTTCCTCCAGCCTGTTTTTCCGGTTCCCCTCAATAAATTTATTCAGAGCAATCAATAGGGGTATTACTATGTATATATGGCTGTGGGAATCAGCTTGGCAGGTTGCCTTTGGCAGTGCTACACTTCTCGCTTTGCCCGTGTTATCCTCCCAAAATGGCCGTCTCCAGCTCTATATGTGGACTTGGCTGCTGCTGAGGGGGGCGGTAGGAGTAACATGTGTGGGAGTGTTGAGCAAAGGGCTGTTGAGCTGGAGTTTATTTAAAAATAAAGTTGTAGAAACTAAAATGGCGTTAAATAGACTTGGACAGGAAGAAGCTCTGCTGTTGTGAAGTCCTGCTCACTTTGGATTTACAATAAAGTGAAGGAAAGTTGCAATTAGGCAGATGCGTATAGCGAGGCTGCCCGCTGTAATTAATCATGATTGCGTTAATTACACTTTGTTTTTGCCATAATGAGGACTAAAAAGAGACAAATGGCATAGGGAAATGTAGAAAATGAAGGAACTAGTGCCTCACAGTTACTATATTGAGAGTTCATTGCTGTGGATATTAAAAATGCCAATTCTCTCCCTGCGGCAAATAAGTTTTCTCTCATTCCAGCTTCCAGCAGACTGAGTTATTTCTCTGCTCCGTCTGTAAAAAACGTGTCTTTTAAGTCCATTATTTCCCTATTTTCCATAAGCAAAGCCATGTCTGATGCAATCTTTTAATTAAGATTTTACAAGTTGCTTCCTCCAGCTGAAAAAATGCTTCTTCTTCTTTTTCCTACAGAACACTTCCCAAGGACAAATTGTAATATTGTTTAGCTCTGCAGATCACACGTGGTGCAGATCTCATCTGCAGCGGGGACTACTTTTATTTACCCCGTGCTGCAGGTGGTTCACATTACACAGGCGATATAACACGGTCCTCACAACCCTCTGATGGAGATCGTTTAGGGAAGGACGCGTTCTCATTGGCTATCAGCAGCTCCTTTTTAAAAACTCAGTGTCAAGCATAAATGTGCTGCTGGGTGATGACGGTTAACTATAATGATTTATTAATATATTAGGTATGCATTGATAGTTGAATAATGATAATATAAATTATCATATGAGTATATATAATTATACTAATACTTAAAAAGCACAAAACACATAAAAAGGAAGCTAAACATTGTTTTTTATAACTAATTTAAACACAACTTGGTAATCAAGAGAAACACAAGACGAGTCATTACTGTACGAGAACGTGGAACAACTGAGGGAATAATGAATTGGTCACAATCATGGATCATGTAACATTAGTTATGGGAGGAGGGGGCGATTGTTCTACTAAGCACAAATTAGATCAACCAGCGAGGTGATCCATCAAACACTACAGAGGTAGTTGTTGTCATTAAGCCGGCGTATCTGTTGCCCTGCATCTCAGCCGTTACCAGCTATACAGCACTGTGTTCATCATTTATGTATTTCATAAATAACTTCAACCAATTATCAGCATGCGTTTGCGTGTCTGGCGGACACAGATGTTACGAGCCTTAAATGCAGAATTGATGGAAAATAATTTCACGCTGCTTATGGAGACGTCTTCAAACACAAATAACATCTGCAGGGAAAAAAAAACTATGTAAATTAATAACATGGAACAAATGGTGTCGGCTGAGTTAATATTGGAGGCGCATTCAAAGGCAGTTCTTATAATAACATATATACAAGTTTAGATTGACCAGGATTATTCTTTCTTGAGTTTCAATGGAGGGTTTGGGTCTACTGTGATGCTGCAGATGTTTTTTCTGTGATAATATCTGTAATATAACCTGCAGCGTACTCGGTGTGCCTGCAGTCTACTCTGAGCAAATACAATCCGCACTGGACCCGGACAAACATGTTCCCCTTCCCCAACGCCTCAGTCAAACAAACTGGGTCGATCAAATATTTGGCATTTGATTTCAAACCGCCGCGTGGTCCGATTGCCGGTGCCGGGAAGGATTTCAGTCGGTGGTCGCTCAGACGTGCTTTGGAATGCGCAAAGAGTACGGCCCAAACGGCCTGCATTATTCATCAGAGAGGCCGTCAACATAAGAAATGTGATTAAACCAGTGGGCTTTCAGGGTATGACCGTCTTTAATAATAAGAAAGCTCTCAAATGGACGTTACATAAGCAAAGCAAAGATCTCTTTCTCTCAGAGGTGGCTCGACATCATCTTCTGATGTGACTGGTATGGTACTAGCTTCATTGTTCTCATTTGTATTGATTGCAATGCCTGTGAGGCTCACTGACATCCTCTTGCATCGAAGGGGATCAGGTGACATCACAGGGGGTGCTGCTGTCCTCAGGGTCCCTTTGCATGCCAATCTAGGGCTGTTCTACGATGAGTCCGTTTTGGGATCGGGGTCCCAACAACCTCCGTCCCACTTGTCCCGCTCACCCTCCTGCCAGCTCGGTTTGGGTCGAGCCCCAGCTCGCTGCAGAGTGCTCCCCTGATGGAGTCAGTAACCTCCCACAGCCTCAACCCCTCCAAAACACTCTTTTCTTCTTCTTAACGACAAACAAAACAGTTGGCATAGTGGCTTCTCGACAATCTATGTATTATTGGTCCAGGTCGCCCATTGGCCAGCCCCCTCTTACAAACTGTGTGTATGTGACTTGACCTCTACTCCAACCTCCTCCTCCTCAGCTTGTTGCCAGCGGCCTGTTTAATTCCTGCTTGGTGCCATTTCTGCACAGTGGCCCCCTATTGCCGAGTGATGAATCCGTCCTCCTAACTCCGCCGCCGTGCCGCCCATCCCCCCTTCTCTCCTCCCCCCCCCCCCCCCCTTCCTTCCTCTCAACCCCTTTGCCAGTGGCCCCGCAAATCTCCGGAGGCGGGCAGTGCCAAGCGTTCCAGCTGTTTAAACAGGTCAGTGGTTGGTGCCGGGTGCCAGCCGGGGTGGCTTTACCACTGTGGTGCCCTACATCGCTGGTTTGTGCACCCCCCCCCTCCCGAATCCGCCGTCCCCCAGGGGAGCTGCAGGGCCCAAACTGTACTAGTGCTCAGCTGGGAGGTGCTGGATTTACATGCATTTCATTGACATTTTTTTTGTTTCCGACTTTTGCATTGTTGAAAGGCTCGATGGGAGATTCAGAGCTGCGCGTCACAAAGGCATGAAAATACACTAATTTAAGCCGGCAGTGTAAAAGCACTGAGTCTGCAGAATGCTACGGCAGCGTGCTCTCTCCATGAACTAGAAGGATCCAGGTGGAAGCTGGGAACCTTTATTGATCTCACCTTTTAAATCCACTACAGTCGTGCAGGGGAGGTGTGCTATACATAGATGAAGGGAAGAGGGAGAGACATTCATGCAGGATTTTAAGCCTCTGGAAAACTGAGACATGGGTTCTGCAAAAATAGAGTGCATCTCATTACAAGCAAGGCGTTTCTGATATTGTTTTGTTCGCATTGCCAAGTTATTTTACCGAGACATGCAGACACGGAGGATGTGGAAGATTGGAGAGTTTCCGCACCCTGCATTTATTTCAATTTCTGTTTCATGTAGTTCCAAGATTAAAAAAGAAAAAGAAAAAAAAAAGGTTGACAAAGATGATGACAAAAAAAACTGCACAATCAATCTCCCATCAAATGCCTTTGGGGTCACAATAATCTGAAACAACATTTTTTGCAAATAATAAAGAAGCGTGTAAATTGATTCATTTTTCTGTATTTCCCCAGCCATGCATGACCTCAAAAAGGGAAACGCATCCAAGGACTGTTCAAACAAACGTTTTCGGTTGAATGGATTATGCAACCCCTGCAGGCCAATTAGAAGAGAGCACGACTGCCTTCATGTTGGGGACGAAACAAAAAGAACAGCAATGCACTTCTGCAGGCCCAGCATGTGCAGCAGCACCACCGGGTGGGCCGGCACGGACCCCGGAGGCTGCGTGGTGGTCCACACCGCCGCTGTCACAGCCTGCCCCATCATGCACAATCCCAGAACACTGCACTCGTTGTGGTGGAGGGCTGCTCTTTACCCAGCTGATTGCACACTCCAACCTGGTTGGGCGTAAGATCAAATGTGACACACAGCCCATTGTCTGGACCTGACCATGATGATGATGTCATCGAGATGAAAAACACAGAGCCGTGTACTGGTGGCATCGGCCTGTCCACTGATCGGCCGAAGGTGTGGGAGGTCAGGGATCAGCCGGATGGCATGTTGTGACATGAAAGTATACATTCTTTAAGTTAATGGTCTGCCCCCTGCACACATCGTAAGAAAGAGAAAGATAGTTAATTGAAATTACAGTATAATTTAGACATGCTCCAGATCTGTCACAGAGCGAGCTGAGATGTTTTAAATCTAGCTCTCTGAGCCTGCAACTCCATGCTGGTTGAATATGAATTAAGCACATTTGAAGGAGACGAGTGACTCCTCATCGAGTATGTGGGGGTGGCTTCTCTCTCTATCGCTCTCTCACTCTCTCACACACACACACACACACACACACACACACACACACACACACACACACACACACACACACACACACACACACACACACACACACACACACACACACACACACACACACACACACACACACACACACACACACACACACACACACACACACACACACACACACACACACACACACACACACACACACACACACACACACACGCACACACACACTCAGGCTCTCTTTCGTATCTCTGCATGTGGCAAACACATTTCGCCCACAGACGCAGCTGACCAGCCACCTCGTGGACCTGATCCGCTCGCCCACAGCGCTCCACATCAAAGTTAATTTCCGGACTTGTTCAGACAATCAAGCGCCATGCGAGTGATGAGGCTCGCTGCCACAAGCAGTGACACTGGCGACTTTACTCGACACCTGGCTTGATACCTTCATCGCCATGAAGCATTGGCGGCCTCACTCCTTCGGGGGGGTCGCAGCCCACGGATTACATCCAGCCCACATATGCGGTAACGATCACTCATGGTGGGCGGCGACGGCGGGTGCGAGGTTTTAATTGGCTGCTTTAGCTGTCAGGAAGGCACCTTTCGATTGGGCCGGACCGGCGCACAGCGAGCCTTAATTGGCCGGACGCGAGGGGAACGCATTACTTGAGCCGCTCATGCACGGGCCGCCGTCGTTTATCACAATTGCAATCTGAAACGCCGTTAAGCTTTAAAATAAATTAGGGACTGATTGTGTTATGAGGTCCTTAAGTACTCATCGCTAAGTCCTGCTTGTCTTTTGCGCGTAATAAAAACCCTGTTGGTTTATTGTATAGCAGCTAAGCAGAGTGGGAGGAAGGGAACAAGAGAATGGGATGGCAGACTGAGAGTAAACAACTTCTGCAGAGGTTTGCCCACGGCAACAAACAGCCCATCTCCTCCAATAACACAAACGCGTCACGTCAGGAGTTACCTGAATGCACCTTGCTGACAGGAAATGACCTCACGTGTGCTACACACTTAACCGAAGGAAGCCTCCTCTTTATGTTTGTTTTCCGAGACGAGGCGGGGGAGGGAAGAAGGTTACAGCAGGTTACTGCCCCCGGATAAATGGACCTGTGCAGTACAGGGCTTGTATGTCCTGTACTGCATCGCCACAGCACTGACACCTACATGTACACCGAGGAGCACAAATCATTCTTTAATTATAAGTTGTTGTGGCTCGCTTCAGCCACCGCGTCCCCTGCTGAGGTGGTAATTCTCGAGATGGCGGGAAAATGGCTGTGAGTCGTCACCCCCATCCCACCCCCACCCCCTCCCATCTCTCACTGGAAAACTCACCGTTTCTTTCTCTTCAGAAACATGGCGCCGTCTCGTAAATAAATAAAAAGCCTTGCAATGCCGCGAGTCCGCTGTAGTGCCTCCGCCCCCCCGCTCTAAACTTCAACATAAGCCCGCTTTAGTGCCATTAAAATAACTTGTCATGACAGTGTAGCCTGGGAGCAGTGCAATCAATTTCCATTACATCAAGGCCCAACTGGGCATCGCCACTGAACTAAGCGCTGGTAAGCAATCTCCCTGACCGAGGGTGGTTTGTGTGGTGGCGCAGTGTGTGTGTGTGTGTATGTGTGTGTCAGCGTGTGAAGGAGCGATGGTGGAATGTGGAGGGAGCAAGAGGATTTACTTCACTAACACCAGCTCTTCCATTTCCTACATAAGTTCCCCGCCTTACCAATATAGGGACTGAAAATACAATCTTCTTCTTCTTCTTCTTCTTCTTCTTCTTCTTCTGGACCATTTCATCTATGTTCCAAATCAGGAAACAAGCCTAATTCTGCATCATAACACTTTGTGAAGTGATCAGCGGCTGAACAATGCAGTCTGGTCTCGCTGCAGCGAGTCTCCCCTGAAGTGATTTAGAATGCACCTTTTGTAGAGGACCAATCTGCAACTAATTAACTACAAAGTAATTTATGCCACAAAATTGATTTTTTTTTTTGCTCTCTATAAATTATGCAAGAGTCCCATCCGCCGTCCCTCCCATCGTCTTATCTCGGGGACGGAATCAGTGGATTGACACGTGGCTCGGTGTCCTTGATGCTTTTCTACAAACTGTCAAGGCTGGAGGCACATTGACAGGAGACGGGAATCTTAAGGCTACAGACGATTAAAAAAACAATAATAATACAGATGTGTTCATAAAATCTCAGAGCGATAAGGTCCCCTACTTTGATCGCTTTCTCCGCGCCGCCGCGTGGAATCACATTTAGCACCAATTTTCCCGCCGACCAAAGCCGAGGCACTAAGTGAGCGCTAATTAGCCGAGCAAAGGCATTAATTATGTAACACGTCATCTTAATTAGCAATCCCAGACGCGCGGGGCGTCAGAGGAGCGTTTGTAAGTAACTGTTCGCTAATTGATAGATATTTGACAAGGTGCGCGACAGCAGGCCGCCGCAGAGGTGACAAGTCGGGGTGAGGGGGAGGAGCCTAAAATATGACTCTTTTTTTTTTTTTACCTGAAGTGTAATAGAAGAGTGGAATAGAACGATGAGCTCAGTGGTGATGTGGTGCAGGACATCAATGTGCTGGTCGCATCACGGGGCAATAGTTCAATAGCTGCCCACTGTAGGGCTCTTGATCAGGAAGAGGATTATTATATTCCTTAATACAAAATAAAAGGCCCAATCAATGTGCTGCAATAGAAGCACAGGCACCAGACCACCTGACCTTTTTTGTTGCATTTTTTTTGCACCATCTGTTCAAACTGGCATCACATCTGTTGCTTGGCTTCACCTGCTCCGCGAAGACCTTTTCTCTTAGGCAAAGAGGTTTCGGCAAATATTCACTCGAACAATATACCCTCCCCTCCCACACACACACACACACACACACACACACACACAGCTGATTTTATCACACGTTCAAAGACCCGCACAAGCAAATGCGTCACGATGACACAAACAATGAGTGCACCTGCCATTCTCGTCGCCATCTTGTGGGGGGGGAGTATAAATAGAAAGGTGGGCGTGATGGTGAGTCATTATCAGCGCCGGTCAAACTGCTTGTATTGGCTTTTTGAACGGCAGCTCTAATCACACCAATAACACACCAATCGCACCAAATAAATGGCGCCCAAGCACTTTGGAGGTCAGAACACCTGCACCCATTGTTTCCTCTGTTTTACTGCACGTTAGGCCGCGCTCGGGGGGCGTCTTGATGCGCCTCAGCGCTCATCAAGGCGTGCATGAAAGCAGACCGTTTGAAAGCCCATTCATTGCCCTGCTACTGGACGGCGTAACGCGCTCATGTGCTTCACTACGTAACGGGCAAACAGATTTCTACCTTGCGTGAACACTGGCGTTGGATGTGATGCAGAATCAGCTTGAGCTACTTCTACAGCACAACACCATCTCAATCTTTACTGCATTAGACAACCCAGAACACTTACACATCATATTGAGCTAACTTGTTCAAGGTCACGGTACCTCATCACGAAAGTCCAGATACTTAGCAGTAAATATGCATTGCGTCCGTTAGTCCACCATAGCCAGCCCGACGTCCTAAAGCTTGCTTAAAACAGCATCCGTGCCCAGAAAGTGCCACCTCATCAAACAGGGGGGCACTGATCAAAGTCACCCACCTTGTGGAAGGCTGGCCAAGTCAAACTGAATCCTGGAGCTCTTCCTCGGCGGTGTGTCGGGGGAGGGGGGCTGAAATCTGCCGGGCCGAGCCAAACAAAACAGGCGTCCATGGAAATGATGCCAATCACCTGTCACCGTTTCATGGGAGCAAACAACCCCCACACAAACAGATAGATGACCTTAACATATAGACACAGGGATGCAGATGCAGGGAGATGGCTTCCCCAAAGCTCTTTATTTTGTCAGCTTCCAAATAATAACGTAGGAACCTCCACTAAAAAACACGTTTCAGTAAAATTAAAGCCTGCACGGATACACAGTCACCAAGTAACCACTCCAGTGTGAGAAAACCGCACTCTGCACATGCTTCATACCCTCTCTCCTCTTTCGCCCACTTCCTCCCCTGCTGTAAGCTCGGCAATCACATCTCCTGTGTGCCGTTCCTTTGATGGCGCCAGCAGGTGGAAACCCGGCGGGATGCCGAGTGTGCACTCCAGTGTACACACGCTGCCGCTGGATTGATCAGAGCGCGGGGTTGAGTTGACTCGCCGGGTTGGGCAGCGATTGCGGGGGGGAAACACACAACAAACAGCCTGCTAAACCGCGGGGGGCATCGCTGGAAAACATGGGAGTTCTGAAAAACAGCTGGACACAGTGGAGAACAGCACAAAGTGAGGCATTTTAAACGTGCTAACGTGCTAGCCACAAGCTTATCCGCAGCGTTTAGAGGCAATCCCTCAATCTCTGTAGTACATGTTCTACAACTGTTCCTAGTTAAGCTCCACCCTTAGCTCTCAGCCACACATATCAACTGTTGGTAAGATAAATATGATGACATCACCTTGGACTTATTGGGCATTGTTCATGACTCCGGTTCTGTCGGTTTTGTCTTAAAATGTGCATTATCTCTACTGGTCAGCAGGGGGCAACTCCTCAGGTTGCAAAAATATGTCTGAATGTATACGAAGTCTATGAGAAGATGACTCTACTTCTCTCTTGATTTGTTCCATCATTAAACATTGTAAACATGAGTTTTCTTAAAGTATTCTTAAATACAGCATGATGCTAATTTAGTAGAATATGCTCCATTGAGATGCAAATACACCATAAAGCAGGGTATGCTTTAGGGCGGGGCTTACTGTGATTGACAGGTTGCTGTCGCTACCGTGTACGGCGTCTCTTTGTCAGATATAAAATACAACTGCCTCATCATCCTAAATCTTCAAATAAGAGCGGCTTCATTCTCAACCGCAAATGAGACCCAGTTATGTCATAAGTGGAAAATAAACTGACATGTATATGGTCCGTGGTGGGAAATCTCCACTGGAGCGCAGCCTGTAATGAATTGAAGCAGAGGAAAATACAGAAACGCCTTTATTAACATTACATTACATTTTAGCTGACGCTTTTATCCAAAGTGACTTACATGATATACAATAGACCGTAGACACAGCAACGGTGAGCAATGAGGGTTAAGTGTCTTGCTCAAGGACACAACGACATGGACTGGACTGGCTGAGCCGGGGTTTGAACCACCGATCGACTGATTGAAAGACTGACTTGCTAACCACTGACCCACAGTAGCCCCAGGTTAACAGCAGTGAATGAGTGAGCTGGTGCGTGGCGCTTCCATGAAATTAATTTGTCCAGATGCTCGCGGTCTCTCCAGCCATTAACGTGATGGAAAAATAAATAAATAAAGGAAAGTAAATGGTTGGTCGCGTGACTTTTGGATAATGGATTTTAAAGATAAGTCTGGCTGTCACTCAGGTGTTCTAGTGCAGAGGTCCAGTGCTGGTCAGCAAATGACTGAACTGTTTTGATCTCTCTCCACCACCATATTCACTCGGCTTTCATTCACTCTAACCTCAGGTTGCAACGCGTCCCACTGACTTGTGAACGGCCCCACATCACGGCCCCACAGCTGACTGCACAAGTCAGTTGGTGGCAGTGGAAAAGAAGAGAAGGAGGAGGAGGAAGAGGAAAATGCCGCTGTCAAAGCCCGGCATGAGACTTTCCATTATTGGCTGTAAAAGAAAGCCTCAGGTTCTGCTTTTCACCTCTGATTGATATTTGGTCTTGACTGAGGTACGAGACTGTGAGAGGTGGAACGTGACAAATGGCGACGCAGAGGGCTGAGGCAGAAAGAGGCGATAAAAAATATAAAATAGGGTGTCGTGAATCTTAAAATACAAACACTATGATAACAAAAAATGCCATTTTAGATTTGGTATTTGGTTTTGCATAAACCTGCAGTCTTCTTTGCTGATTCATTTAAGGAAAATAAGCAGCAGGACATAGCAGAAAAATAATAAATCATTTCAATTCAACAAAATGTCATCTGCTTGAGCTCTTCACTCGATTGAAGTGCATTTCATATTACGGCTAGCTTCCCTAGCTTGCCTTTTCTTTTGAGGTGGCAGATCTTAAGGACGCTAACAAGTGCAAATTAGATTTGAAGAGACTTAGCATTGGGCTATTACATTTTTATTTTATTTTTCAAAAGCAAATATCTTCACTACCTGGTAAATAATGTAGCAATAATTATGAAATTTATTTTCATGCCAATTACTTAGAAAGTGTGCAATAATAAATAATATGCATAACATAATGCTGTTGTATGCATCAACCAGAGACATTTGAAGGGCAGAAAAATGACAAGCTTCATCTTTATTTATAAGTATGTGCGCTAATAAAGTGACATTTTAAAAGATGGTGAAAATTGCTAAAAAAAATGTGTTTAAACCTCATCGAGCACCTGCTGATTACACAATGTATTAAATTCCCAAGGAAGGAAAAAAAAGAAAAAGATTACTCTGAATCCGCCGGCACCTTGGCCAGATTAATTATCTTCCATCAATTAAAGGAGCAATTATTTTCCAACCTCTTTCATATGCTAACGGATCAACTCAGGGATGGGAGAGGACGTTTGTAATGGCCACCACATGGTGCTGGCAGGAGCTGCACCGTGCAGGACATGATGCAGGAGAGGCAGCCGTGCACTGCACTGCAGAGGCAAACTGTTTATTGGGATCAGCGGGAACGGAGAGTTGTTCAGCGAATGGTTCCATACCGGGAGCGATGTCTGACGGTACCTAAAGTCCACGAGCTGTCGGCGCCGCTCAGCAAGACGGAAGACGTTGGAGCTGCTCCTCGGGAACAATAGACTGAAGGGTGAAGAATCGATAGGTTTCAGCTTCTACGGCAGGGGTATTCAACTAAAATTCTGCAAGGTCCAGTTTGAGGTTCAGTTTGAGGTTCCTTATGCAAAGGTCCGGAACATCACAATAATGTCTAATTTGCACTATATGATTTTGTGCTAAACATATTGACAAAGCCAACAGTTGAATTAACATCTGTATGTAGTCAACGACTGACTGTCAAATTAAATAAAGTACAATGAATTAACATCTAAACAATATTTATTATTACAGATTTCAAATTTAACTGGAAGAATTATAAATAGTACATACTATAATAATAGATACATTATCTTCTCTTATTTCAAGTAAAATAAAGGCTGGATTTAAACAGAAAGCTTTTGAAAAATGTGACTATAAATGACATTAATAAATAAAGTCCTTAATTTTAGAAAGAATTTAACTGAATTGTCATGCAGCTTCAAATTCAGTTTATTCGGGCGTCAAGTGATGTCACATCGCTGCTTTTAATAATATCGCTGATATATAATATAACATGAGACATACTGCTCTTGAACTGGTTGTGGGAATAATAAACATATAAGAGTCCATCCATTGTTAAAGGCTCTCTTTAAGATTAGCTTAGATATATAGATATTATATAGATAAGCGGTCCACATTTCTCTGACTCTCGTACTTTTCCAACTATCCGGTCTCTCAGTCTCCTGTCGCTCCGTGTGTGTGAACATCTCACTTGAGTCGAGGGCGGGGCTTAACGCAATACACACATGTGATTGGTTGAGTAGGCAAGTGACAGGATTTTCAAGGCGTGTGATTGGTCGTGAGTGTTTCCTGGACCGCTGAATGAGAGCTGCAAAGGCAGGAAAAGCTGCGCCGGTGAAATAGAAGCGATCCATCAACAGTTAATAATTCGGTAATAATAATTAGTTTTCGGTCCAGGGTCCAGAGACAACTACGTCTGGGTCCGGACCCGGACCGCGGTCCGCCAGTTAGTGACCACTGTTCTACGGCATTCATCACGGTGACAGGATCGCATATATTATAGGTAACGACATCCGAGAAGTGCCGGGCCAAGGTGCCAAAAAAAAAACACAAACATTCAACGGTTCCAATATTTTAAAAAAGAGAACAGACAGAAGTTTACCGTAAAGCCTCTGAAGCCCACGTCTGGAAGGACGTCTGTTTTTTGTTTTTTTAATAGTATTTTGCAAATGGCATTTCTGAGTTTGACCTCAGTTATAAAACTCAATGCAAAGTCCAAGGGTGGCCTTGTTCTCGCTTGTTCTAAAACACTTCTTCAACTCTTTTGTCTTTACTCGCAGAAGGCCTCCACCTCAGAAACGCACATCGAGGGAAATGTTCCCATCATTCCCGAGCGGCGGTCGAGCTGAAGAAGCTAAATTGTTCCTTTTCATTTCCAACCAGTCAAGCCGCGCCGCGATAATATTCAACAGTAAGCGAGACGCTGATGTAGAATGGCGCTATCTAGCAAGAAGCCATTGTTCACCCCGAGAGAAATGTTTTTTTTGGATCCACAAAGCCACCGTAGAGCCATCTCCGTCCGCCACAAACACTCAGTGGAGGGATACTTCCACCATTGTTGGTTATGTACAGTTAGGTCCATAAATATTTGGACATTGACACATTTTTCATTATTTTGGCTCTGTACACCACAACAATGGAGTTGTAATGAAAAAATCAAGATGTGCTTTAAGTGCAGACTTTCAGCTTTAATTTGAGGGTATTTACATCCAAATCAGGTGAACGGTGTAGGAATTACAACAAATTCAAATGTGGCCACCCTCTTTTTAAGGGACCAAAAGTAATTGGACAAATTAATATAATCATAAATCTAATTGTCACTTTTAATACTTTGTTGAAAATCCTTTGCAGACAATGACAGCTTGAAGTCTGGATTCCATAGACATCACCAGACGCTGGGTTTCGTCTCTGGTGATGCTCTGCCAGGCCTCTACTGCAACCGTCTTCAGTTCCTGCTGGTTCTTGGGGCATTTTCCCTTCAGTTTTGTCTTCAGCAAGTGAAATGCATGCTCAATTGGATTCAGGTCAGGTGATTGACTTGGCCATTGCAGAACATTCCCCTTCTTTGCCTTAAAAAACTCCTTGGTTGCTTTCGCAGTATGCTTCGGGTCATTGTCCATCTGCACTGTGAAGCGCCGTCCAATGAGTTCTGAAGCATTTGGCTGAATATGAGCAGATAATATTGCCCGAAACACTTCCGAATTCATCCTGCTACTTTTGTCAGCAGTCACATCATCAATAAATACGAGGGAACCAGTTCCATTGGCAGCCATACATGCCCACGCCATAACACTACCTCCACCATGCTTCACTGATGAGGTGGTATGCTTTGGATCATGAGCAGTTCCTTTCCTTCTCCATACTCTTCTCTTCCCATCATTCTGGTACAAGTTTATCTTCGTCTCATCTGTCCATAGGATGTTCTTCCAGAACTGTACAGGCTCTTTTAGATGTTTTTTGGCAAACTCTAATCTGGTCTTCCTGTTTTTGAGGCTCACCAATGGTTTACATCTTGTGGTGAACCCTCTGTATTTACTCTGGTGAAGTCTTCACTTGATTTTCGACTTTGACACAGATACACCTACCTCCTGGAGAGTGTTCTTGATCTGGCCAACTGTTGTGAAGGGGTTTTTCTTCACCAGGGAAATGATTCTTCTGTCATCCACCACAGTTGTCTTCTGTGGTCTTCCAGGTCTTTTGGTGCTGCTGAGCTCACCAGTGCGTTCTTTCTTCTTAAGAATGTACCAAACAGTTGATTTGGCCACACCTAATGTGTCTGCTATCTCTCTGATGGTTTTGTTTTGATTTTTCAGCCTAATGATGGCTTGCTTCACTGATAGTGACAGCTCTTTGGACTTAATATTGAAAGTTGACCGCAACAGATTCCAAACACAAATACCACACCTGAAATGAACCCAAGACCCTTTTATCTACTCCTTGTAAATGAAATATCGAGGGAATTACACACACCTGACCTTGAAACAGCTGATCAGCCAATTGTCCAATTACTTTTGGTCCCTTAAAAAGAGGGTGGCCACATTTGAATTTGTTGTAATTCCTACACCGTTCACCTGATTTGGATGTAAATACCCTCAAATTAAAGCTGAAAGTCTGCACTTAAAGCACATCTTGATTTTTTCATTACAACTCCATTGTTGTGGTGTACAGAGCCAAAATAATGAAAAATGTGTCAATGTCCAAATATTTATGGACCTAACTGTAACCTGCCGTCCCTGAGCCAAACACAGCTGGTTGCGTGCCGGTTCAGGATAAGAAAAGCAGGTTAACAGCATCAGTCCCAGCTCATTAGCTCCACTGACACACCAAAGTTGCTGCTCCCCTGCATATCCATTTCATCACCGCTCCTCTAGTCTGCCGTGTTTAATCTGAGACATCAAACGCTGCGCCGTGCAAAGAAGTCATAAAAAAACGCACATTTTATAAAAAATAAAAAAAAGAATGCCGCTTCCAGTTCCCCGGCGAGGGAGCTCGTTATGATTTTAGTGGCGCTCATTATAATCACGTGGAATCTGACCTTTTTGGTCCCGTCGCACTGATGTGAGGGCCTGAGGGCTGTTGATAAAAAGGGGAGGGGTTCTATGGTGGATCCGAGTCCTCTGTGGGAGGTTGATGATAATATACCTATTCCACAGAAAAAGAGAAAGTGTAACTTCCAAAACAACTGAACCTTAGAATACTACTTCTACTAGAATACTTTGAAATTCAAATAGGGCACACAAGAATATTGAGTATTACATCTGGTGGAGGACACATACTCGAATACGAAGTTGGTGGAATATATCAGAATCATTTTTGGGAGGAAACTGGAGATCATTTTGAGTGACAGGGTCTTGCATCATTAATCGAGAGGAGTTCATGAAAGCTGGGTCTAAACACAAAGCTCTTTCCAAGAACAACCCCCTCTCTCCTGATAGGACGCGGCGTGCTTCATGTGCTGAAGCAGCGACAGCACACAGATCAAAAGAACAGGGTAGTTAGCATGATCATACAGCCACCGTGCCTGCACAAAAGAAAACAGCACGCACCGAAACTCAAAATTTCTTCAATCGGAGACAGGCGATAAATAAATAAACCACCCAAAAAACTCAGGAGAGCAATTCTGCCTGGAAAGAAAGCAACCGAGTGAACGTGGCATCAGAGCGAACACCGAGAACCCGCACAACACTTTGTACTACACTGTACACTTTGTTACCTGGAGGCAAAATATGTATCTTGTGACTTACACAGTAAAAGTCAACTTTGGTCTCCGCATCCTAAACGGTGCATTTAAGTGTACCAACAAAGTGTGGGAGCACAGGGTATCCCTCACCTGATGAATTAGAAGCAAAAAGGGATAATTTTTTATTCACCATTTTCTCAATCGCGATATTTTCCTTCCCCAATACTGACAACTCCATTTGAAATCCAACCATCAGGTCCACCTGATGTTATACTGTAGTGCTCAAGGGTTGTGAGCGCTGGAAGGGGCGGCGTGCAGCCTGGACAGATTCAACAGCCTAAAAACAGACCTTCACAGCTGCCGGCCGGACGTGGGAGTGAACCCAGACGGACACAGCTGGGAGAGAGTATTTCTTTAAAAAAAAATCCTAAATGCCATGGTCCAATCATCAATCATCCTTTGCCAGCTGTTATGAAAAGCTGAAAGAAAACGGAGAGATTAAGACTATTCCCCAAAGATGACATCTCGAGGCTGGTGAGAAAGTGATTTACGACTTCACAGGAGTCTGTCTTTTGTCTCTTTAAATGGACCATAAAGTGTAATCAAGTAGCAGTTTACAGCAAACACTCTGTCTGCACTGAGATCCGTCTGAAACCTCGTTTAACTACACTTCCACGAAGAAGAAGCTGAAACTTCTTCTCTGTGGAAGTGTAGTTAAACGAGCGCTACTGGAACAAAGAGGATGTGAGTCAACATCAGCGCTGGTCTCCGTTCAGCGATCACCAACTTAAAGAAGCATTTTGACGTCACTCGGGTCGACGACTGTTTCCCTTCAGGTGAAACCGAAAAGGAGGAGGCGTGAGTATAACTAAGGCGTACGTTTTGAGTTCCTCTCGTCCGCGGCGTGTCAAACTCGTCCGCGGCAGTGTCAGTGGCAAGCAATCTGTCACCCACTTTAGGTCCGGGCTTAAATATTTCAACAGCCTTAAGGGAAAAAGTGCTGAGGTGGCTGCTGCTGGAGGTGAATTCCACGACTTAGCAATTAAAGCAGCCTCGAAGTCACACAGAGAGAGAGAGAGAGAGAGAGAGAGAGAGAGAGAGAGAGAGAGAGAGAGAGAGAGAGAGAGAGAGAGAGAGAGAGATGCTATTGACTGCAACAGTGAGACAAAAGGTGCAGGGATCAGCTTTAAAAAGCTAGTTTTTTTGTATTAACAACCTGAAGCCGGTGTTTAAACGCCTCAACAAAAGAAGCAGAGATGGCTCTCCAATCAGGATGTGCAGCATTGAGGAAATGTCAAAACCGAAAGAAAGAAAAGTTCCTCACCTGTGACGGACAGCTCAGTCGTCCTCCGTACCACGAAGTTCCCAAACTGTAATTCGCAGGTGTAATTCCCAATGTCGTCTTCCCGTACTTCCTTGATGGACAGAGTGTCCCGCCTCCTTTCTATGGTTTGTCTCCACTGCTTTGGCTTGCATTCCTTTATTAAAACACAGGGGGGTACAGTGTGTTAGAATAAAGGAGTGTTTGTGTGAGCTGCACATTGAGGCGGCGTCCATAGAGAACCCTTCGCCACTAAACATGCTGTCATGAAGAGCTGCATCTCAGATTTGGCTGAGCGAGCTCATCTCCAACTGATGACCGAGGCTGAAGTAGTTTTAAGACTCAAGTAATGTGTGAGGCAGTTGCTAGGAAACATCCCGACCCGATCAAAAGCGCATCGCATTTGTGAACAGGAAGTAACTTCTGCATCAAAAAACTGTTACGTAACTTCCAGAAATAACAGGTTTTCTGCACTCCTTTGATCGTGGCTCGCCCACCGCAGTGTTCCCGGCTCCACCAAGTCAGGACACAGAACACCTGAGGCGAAGGAAACTGGGGCACCGTGGGTTTGGTTTCGAACTGTGGTCCAAGACGGGCCTCCCAGAATTCAATCTGCCCCCACCGACAAAGCGCGAGCCAATGACCGGAGGGGCGTGGAGCCCACGGTCATTATCCGGTATTATAATTTGATTCAGTGGGGCTTTGGCCACCTAACCCAGCACACTTTATCGTTTGATGAATTGGCCCCCGAAACGTGTGCCGAACGACTCTATCACAGAGGTCAGCCCGGGTCAGTTACAGCGCTCCGTGAGGAGGAGGAGGAAGAAGAGGAGGAGGTTTAGGGGTCAAAACAGAGGAAGTAAGAGACGTGCAGGCACTAAGTGAACAGATGTATTTCTGCCGGTTATATATTTATCTCACTGACGCTTTTAGTTTCAGAAGTCAGAGAGGAGACTGTATTTGAAGCTAATTAGATCTGAATATAGCTGACCTGAACTGGGTTATCCTTCAGATGTATAAAATAACTTCCTGTGAAGTCGTTTTGCCTTATTTTGAATGGAAAGGCTCCGTTTCAAATGGTGCCTCGTGATGGAATTCAGGTGAACATCTCGCTCCTTCGCATTTAAAAAAGGAAGTTCAATTGGCGATGTCTATTTGCGAACACAAAGCGGTGCAGCGTACCTTGTACCACACAATGTCAGGCTCCACTCCCGGCTGCAGATAATCCTCGATGCCCGGGCATGTGATGTCTTTGCTTTTGCTGAGCTCCGCCTTCTCAAAGAACCTCATCTTAGAGTTGTAGCAGAGGTCGGTGTCGTTCTCCGCCACCGTGAGAGACATGGACACCTTCATGCAGTACGTGGAGTTCCTGCAAATGAGAACACAAAGGGAACCAATCACTCGGGGACAGAGGTGAATTCATATTTAAGTCTCGCCAGAGGCAACAAACAGGGAGTGCCAGCAGATCGTCGAGTATGAATAGCTACCGCTGTAAAATATGAATGAAAAGAATGAGATGAGTTGATACATCTGTGTATATATATATATATATATATATATATATATATATATATATATATATATATATATATATATATATATATATATATATATATATAGGGGGATGGGTGTGGTACGGAGCGACAGCCTTGAATGTCAACAGATTGATTGAGCCTTTGAGTTTTTTCGCGCGTTAAGCAGAAAATGACTCGGCACAATTGATGTGCTGTAACTGCTCAGGTCACGTACATAAAGAAGAGGATTTATAAGGCAGCGGAGAGTGGTGCGTAAAATGCAAGATTACTTGTAATGTTTGAAGGCGGCGCTTGCCTGGGCCTCAGATACTGGAGGCTGTTCATCCGCGGCGGGATAAACATTTCATTTTATTGCTCGGCGTTTTGCGGCGCACCTTCAGGGATTTGTGTCGGGAGCGTCTTTAAATACTGAACCAGTCTTGGTGGAGCGTTCTCTTGTGTACGCATGTATGTACGCAGAACCTTGTCGGGACCTTGATCGGATCTGCAGATCTGCACGAATACAGAGGTAAAGCATGGATACAGAGGTAAAGCATGGATACAGAGGTAAAGCATGGATACAGAGGTAAAGCATGGATACAGAGGTAAAGCATGAATACAGAGGTAAAGCATGGATACAGAGGTAAAGCATGGATACAGAGGTAAAGCATGGATACAGAGGTAAAGCATGAATACAGAGGTAAAGCATGGATACAGAGGTAAAGCATGGATACAGAGGTAAAGCATGGATACAGAGGTAAAGCATGGATACAGAGGTAAAGCATGGATACAGAGGTAAAGCATGGATACAGAGGTAAAGCATGGATACAGAGGTAAAGCATGGATACAGAGGTAAAGCATGAATACAGAGGTAAAGCATGGATACAGAGGTAAAGCATGGATACAGAGGTAAAGAGGTAAAAACGTAAAGACGCAGGTCATTAATGGGACGGCGACTCCAAGATTGGATCTGCTGCTCGAGTGGTTCCGAACAGAACATGGGAGTAGGGTTGTCACGATACCAAAATTATGACTTCAATACAATACCTGCAATAAATATACCGATACTTACGATACAATACCAGAACTTGATACAATACCACACATACGATATGATACTGGTATATTTATCTATAATAGTAATAAATAAAAAATCTGTATGGTTCCCTTTTTTACCAGCTTGTTCCTGTCCAGCTTTTTAAACACTTAACAAATGGCATTAATATTAGTATTGGCCTACAGCAAGATATTAATAAAAACAACATGGTTCCATCGTAGCATTGATTATACTCCGCTATGTAGGCCTATTGTTTGGGTGTCTGTCTGAAAGGCTTTGCCATGTTTGACGTGTCCTCCCTTGGTCTGTTAGACAGGTCCCTGTGTATCAGCCGGCTTTCTTTCAGTCTTCAATGCAGCCAAAGTTCTTCCAGATTTCACTTCGTCTTTTGTTCCAACAAGCCGAGGACGGTCTGCAGGAGCTCCTGCCCTGAGGCCATGACGCCCCTGATCACGCTGTGCGTGAGCGCTGGGTAGCCTGCTTCCTTAAGCCTCGCCCCCTTGCAGGCAATGCATGCAGGCAGCATGAAAGGGGTGGAGCAGTGAGTGCGCTCTGATCGCGAGCTGAGATCGCGAGCTATTTTAATAAAGTATCGATATTAAAAATTTGCAAAATCGTATCGTTTTAACGTACGGGTACTGCGGTACCTTTATAGTATCGGTATACCGTGCAACATTACATGGGAGTCAGTGAAAACATCGATACGCTGTTGGGAACCGAAGCAAAAGGGCCACGATGATCAACGGCTTCAACGGGAGCTCTTCGTCTTTGCTCCGATTGGCTAATAAGACCGCCACAGTCGACAAGCACTCCAGCCAGACCGCCGCAAATCCCTCCTGGTTAAAAGACCAAACAAATTGGCAGTGTTAAGGAAAATCTCACTGCTAATTTTCCCAACTAAAGCTGGTTACACAAATTGAGCCGAACCGACAAACAATTACAAACATGTTAAATCCTCACATAATTGTGCGGCATTAGCAGCCCCGTGGATTAGTACAACACACGCTGGTCTTAGCGGCAGAGTCGGCAAACAATCCCTCGCCGCCGCCCTGAACCGGCCACTCCGCTAGCAGGGAGCGCTCCGTTTTCACGAGGCGGCGGATGCAAATGTGACATGATGTGGAGATTATCCCAGACAACTCCTACCAGATGGACACCTGTGCAAATGAGATCCCATGGGGCGCTCTCTTCCCTGTTCAATATGCTGGGCAGCGCTGATAAACTCGCCCGCTGGAAGCGAGAGAGAGCGAGAGAGAGATAGACAGGGAATTGTGTCATCTGCTCCGCGTGAGTGATCGACACTTTGTCCCGACGATGTCACATCCATCACGATGCCTTTAGAGCCGGAAGGCGTGACCAGGTGATCTCCTGACTCAGCAGGTGTGCTATGAAGCCTACCCGGACCTGAGCGGGCACGCGGCATGCTGCAGATGCGCCGATAACCCAGGTGACGCCGTCTGTATTGTGTCTGTCAAACGTGTCAAACCGAAGGGGGAGGCGGGGTGGGGGGCATGATGGATAGCACCCTGCACGCATCAGCCGAAGGGAAGTTGTCAGGCCGACAGCCAGCGTACTCACCTGGAGGACTCGGGCCTGCAGCCGCCTGCAGTGGGTCAGTTATGGAGCGAGGCTCGGAGGATTATGACCCGCATGCTGGGGGAGGCACTGCGGCCTCGCCTCGCTACACGGCACTGATGGGATTTAGCGGCGGTTAACGCCGCGGGGTGATTTCTAGATTCATAATGGAATCCAGAGTCGAATCCCTCCGACGACAAACCATCCGCAGTGTTTCATTTCACTCTGTTGACTTGTCTATGACTCGGCCCCACCAGAGGTGTGAAAAGCAGCTGGAAGCGCCCTTTAACTCAGCGACTGTTCGCTCCGATTTTAAATAATAGGCAGCGGAATTGATTTTGAAATTCCCCCGAGAATCCGTGGCACCTGTGGGGAAATTAATGAAGTAACTTAATGAATCCTTTAATTAAAACAACTCCTCTCTAATAGAAAGTGGATGATGAAATACTTGCTGATTACTCATTAGAGCTTACTTCCAACTAACAATAACGCTGTCGGAGGGTTGCCTCAGCACGGGGCGAGCGGCACAAAGGTTGATTAAAGGTTAGCTCGCCGTAGTGTCCGCACAACAAACCCACCATGGATATTAACACTCGAAAGATCCGCTACCGCCTGTTGACCTACGCTGCGCAGCAACACGAAGGTCTTGACTCAGGACGTCAATATGGACGACTGAGATTTATAACGTGGATGTCAAGCAATGAATTAAGAAACGTTACAAAACATGACATATATTTGCTGTGTGGTCTGTGTGGCTTTGATTCCCACCGACTCCAATAAGCTGTTTACAGGAGACGAGCGAGCAGTGAAGCCTGTACCAGCCCATATTTGGAGCAGCGTCCTTGAATGGCTGCATCCCAAACGTCTCATCGGCTTAAATGGCGTCTCTGTCCGAGCGGGCACGTCCTCCATCCTTTTCAAAACGTCACAAAATATGCCGACTGCAACCAGCTCGCCAAACAACTGCCATGTCCACTATTGGATGTGTACGTGTTTGTGTGCATCTACAGTATTATATATTAGGTATTATCTAATATATTATATAATATCTAGAGTATTGTGGGTACAGAAGTATTGTGAGACTGCAGATACAGAAAGATAGATGGAAACATGTGTTTTAGTCATGCTACTCTTTCCAAAATATACCCCCTCATCTGGTGTGTGCTGTCTAAGAATACTTTCACAATATTCTCCTTTAATTTGTCACCCGATATATAAAAATCTCTATAGTTTTCCTCCACCAGGACATTCTGTGCCAGCATGTCGTAAAAGCAAAAAGGGCATCGCGTCAACATCCCTGAGTGGCAGCGCGGGTCCATTTGGTTGTCAGCATGTACCTGAGGTCGGATCGCATATTTCAATGGATGCAACAATGGCTCCGGACAAGCAGGAACCGGGTCCGATCAGCATCAAGTAGCAGATGGCTAAACTGGCAAAACGCCGAGGTCAGAGAAGTGATCCTGAGGATGGGGATTGGACCCCACACACAGAGCATGCATGCATTACATCAGCAACGAGCACCATCCACACCAAGCCAAAATGAGCCCAGACCAAGATGGGGCCCGGCCCAGTTATCCTAAATCAGTATTTTATGGTCCCTGCATTATTTATGACCAGAGCGAAGGTCACAGTGAGCAGTGGGAAGACTGGGGCTCCTACCTGTAGCGCCCGCTCATAACTCACCTGTCAACTCCAGCACCAGGCCCGGGATGATTAAGCACCCCGGCTCCCCAAATCTGACTGTGGGCCAACTTGCTCCTACTTAGCCTCTGTCTGAGGCTGTGGCACTTGTCTGCCACGCTGGAACAACCGACTCCAGCCTCAATTATAATCCATCCCTCTCTCCCTCTCTGTCCTCGCTTCAACCCGCCCTTTTCTCTCTTGTCCTATTCACTTGTTCAAGCTCCTAAAACACTTTTTTAATGCCATCCGTGGATGTACTTTAGCACCCTTACAGACCTTATAACATTTATGTTCCCTCACTTTCTTGTGAACACTCTCAGCATCAGGTGTTTTGAAAAATAAATAAGCGGATATCTTTAAAAGAGTTCCTTTCACATGTTTTTCCCTGAATAATAAAAGATTGGTTTTGTATAAAAACAGATCATTTTCACGAAAATAAGAAATGATGGAATGTAACATCAGCATAGGCAAATGAACGACTTGGACATAAGGACATGTGTCATTTCCATCCGTCAATTTTTGGATTAAGAAATCAAATCACAACTGGGGGAGCAGATTGGATTTTTTTTTCTCCTATTGCAGCAAACAATATTTTGGCAACCAGATGGAGAGACGAGGACCGTCTGGGTTTTTCAACGATCTGTGTGGTTATTTGTCAGGGAAAAAAAAAAAAAGGATGCTTAGCTTTGTGACTTTAATGTAGTGGCCATGCACACAAAGCAACGCAGTAGCGCTAACACTTATGTACTTCAAAGACACAGATGCAAATGACTGTTAATATTCTATTGTCAGTCTGAAGACCACCTTTTAAAAACGACTGTTCTAAAAATACCCAACGCCTATCTACAAAAGCACATCATCCCGAAACCCTCCATTAACCGACAAGCCTGAGATTTCCTCCCAGCCTTCCCTTGAGTTGTGTGTCTCAAAACCAACAATAGCACTTCTTGTGAGCAAACGCATTAGTCAGTCATTTCCTAGTTGATGCCTTCGGGGAACTCATTTTCCATTCCGTGACATCCTCCACTCATCTTTATGCTAGCAACCTGATTTCATAACACGCATAAACAATTTGTCTCCATTGTATTCTCTTCCAACTCCGTCATGACCTTATTCATTGGTCCTCAGGCCCTCTGGGTGTAATGTATGAGCAGCCATTCTGCTGTGCATATCAAACACAAGCCGGCTCTTAGAAATGCTGCTGCGACGGGCCTCTGCACTGTTGCATTATGGGCCATAGCGCAGGTTTTTTTTTTGTGGCAGCAGAAACGAGTTACAAACACGCCGTTGTCATGTCATCGACGTGCAATGATGATATAGCAAAGTGGAATTATTGTGTTTTTTTATACATTTTCTTTTGATGAATAAATGTCACAAAGCTTTGATCCATGTCAAATGCTTTCAGCCTAAAGTTTAAATGGGATGTTTTATGACTTTCTGACCCACACAGACTGTGCATATAGAGGAATTGGACAGTCATGATGTCCCCTGCTGGTTTGTGGACTACAGTTTTGTAATCTCAAAATAGCCATTTTGGCGGACGCCGTCTTGGATTTTGTCCGTCGGCGTCTCGTTTTTTTTTTTTTTTGGGACCAGAAGTGACACGAGAGGCAGGTGGCCGCCTGGTGTCACATCCCAGGCTGCGTGCGCTCTCCTACATCACGGGTTGACTGATGTTGCCGATGTCTAGCTCGGAGCTCCGGTGTCCACAGTTCAGGGGGAGGGGAAGGGAGGCGGGGGGCGGGTTGTGGTAGCAAAGTGATTGTGCTGGGGGAATGGTATTTCTGACATTTGTCAGGCAGATAAAAACCACCATCAGATATGAGGAAAAGAAGGTCAGTGTCCCTGCCATCAGATACCGACGCGTTGGCATCTTGTTTGGAGACTTGCTCCGCTCAGTGCGGTCCAGGAGAGCCAAGCGGTGGTTGTGTGGGGAGTCAGCACACACTCGAATTATTTAACATGGGTGTGATTTTGCACTGCAGGGTATGTCAGAGTATTGATAAGAAATAAAACCATGTGTCGAGGACTAACAGATAATCCTGAGAATAAATAAATAAAAATTGGTCGTAGGCTGTGACCTTCTGCTCCACTGTCCTGGTTAGTCATGCAGGTCTCCAAACTCCGGTCCCTGAAGCCCCCTGTAGCCAGGAGCCATGCGAGCTCGGCTTAATCAAGAGGAATCGAGCGAGGGACAAATGTCCAATCAGAAGGAGCGTGAAGGGCATGCAATGGAATGGTCGGAGACCGTAATTTAGGCACACGGTGGATTAAATGTATACTCCACTTGCTCCGACGTACATCAGAGCGAGCCTATGCAGGGCTGCGCAATGCCGATATTCATTCGCCATTTTTTATTCTGCCCATGGAAATATCAAATCCCCTTTTAAACAGTCACTGAAAAAACTAAATTGATATCTGGAATATCTGAATATTTGTTGGTAATGTGTACTGATTCTAGTGCTCGTTTGGTTTTCAACCTGATTGACCACAGATTGGTTTGGAACCATCCATCCATCCATCCATTTTCCACCGCTTATCCGGGGTCGGGTCGCGGAGGCAGCAGGTCAAGCAGGCTGACCCAGACTTCTCTCTCACCCGCAACATCTACCAGCTCATTCTGGGGGATCCCGAGGCGTTCCCAGGCCAGCTGGGAGATATAATCCCTCCAGCGTGTCCTGGGTCTTCCCCGGGGCCTCCGAGATACTTGAACTCCTTCGCTTGTGGTAGGCACTCTGTCCCCACCCGGAGGGAGCAATCCACCGGTTTCCGGCAGAGCACCATGGCCTCAGATTTCGTGGTGCTGACTCTCATCCCCGCCGCTTCACACTCTGCTGCAAAACGCCCCAGTGAATGCTGGAGGTCATGGTCCGAGGAGGCAAACAGGACCACATCATCTGCAAACAGCAGAGAGGCTATCCTGAGATCCCCGAACCTGACATTCTCCGCCCCACGGCTGCGCCTAGATATCCTGTCCATGAAAGTCACGAACAGGACCGGTGATAAAGGGCAGCCCTGGCGGAGGCCAACACCCACCGGGAACGTATCTGACTTACTGCCGAGGATACGAACACAGCTCCTACTGCAGGCGTACAGAGACCGGATGGCCCGTTGCAACGGGTCCGGCACACCATACTCCCGCAGCACCCCCCACAAAAAGCCCAGAGGGACCCGGTCGAAAGCCTTCTCCAAGTCCACAAAGCACATGTAGACTGGTTGGGCAAACTCCCAGGACCCCTCCAGTATCCTTGCAAGGGTAAAGAGCTGGTCCACTGTTCCACGACCAGGACGAAACCCGCACTGTTCTTCTTGAATCCGAGGTTCGACAAACGGTCGGAGCCTCCGTTCCAGCACCCTGGCATAAGCTTTTCCCGGGAGGCTGAGTAGTGTGATACCCCGATAATTCGAGCACACTCTCCGGTCCCCCTTCTTGAAGATGGGAACCACCACCCCGGTCTGCCAGTCCATGGGCACTGTGCCCGACCCCCATGCGACATTGAAGAGGCGTGTCAGCCAAGACAGCCCAACAAAGTCCAGCGCCTTCAGCATCTCAGGGCGGATTTCATCCACCCTCGGCGCCTTGCCACCAAGGAGCTTTTTGACTACCTTAGTGGCCTCTGCCAGGGATATGGGTTCATCCAACCCCAAGTCTTCAGGCGCTGCCCCCTGTTCAGGGGACATGTTGACCGGGTTTAGGAGTTCCTCAAAGTGCTCCTTCCACCGCCCCACGATATCCTCTGTCTGGGTCAGCAGCCCCCCTCCCCCACTGATAACAGCCTGGGGAAGGCCCTGCTTTCCCTTCCTGAGTCGTCGGATGGTTTGCCAGAACCTCCTTGAGGCCAACCGAAAGTCCTTCTCCATGGCCTCCCCGAACTCCTCCCATGCCCGAGTTTTAGCATCCGTGACCACCGCAGCTGCAGTCCTTCTGGCCTGCCTGTACCTGTCAGCTGCTTCAGGAGACCCCTGGGCCAACCAAGCCCGAAAGGCCTCCTTCTTCAGCTTGACGGCTTCCCTCACCCCCGGTGTCCACCACCGGGTTCTCGGGTTGCCGCCACGACAGGCACCGATGACCTTCCGACCACAGCTCCTAGCGGCCGCGTCCACAATAGAGGCTTTGAACATGATCCACTCGGATTCCATGTCCCCAACCTCCCTCGGGATGTGTGAGAAGTCCTTCCGGAGGTGGGAGTTGAAGACCTCCCGGACAGGATCCTCCGCCAGACGTTCCCAGTTCACCCTCACTACACGTTTGGGCTTGCCAGGTCTTTCTGGCCGACTCCCCCGCCATCTGATCCAACTCACCACCAGGTGGTGATCAGTTGACAGCTCTGCTCCTCTCTTCACCCGAGTGTCCAAAACATACGGCCGCAGATCAGATTATACGATTACGAAGTCGATCATTGATCTCCGGCCTAAGGTGCTCTGGTACCAGGTACACTTATGAGCCACCTTATGTTCAAACATGGTGTTTGTTATGGACAAACTGTGGCTAGCACAGAAGTCCAACAACGAAGCACCGCTCGGGTTCAGATCAGGCAAGCCGTTCCTCCCAATCACTCCCCGCCAGGTTTCTCTGTCGTCGTCCACGTGAGCGTTGAAGTCTCCCAGGAGAACTATGGAGTCGGCAGGCGGCGCCCTTTCCAGGACCCCTCCCACCAACTCCAAGAAGGCCGGATACTCCGAAATGCTGTTTGGTGCATAAGCACAAACAACAGTTACTCCCAGCAACTTGTAGGCGCAGGGAGGCGACCCTCTCGTTCTCCGGGGAAAACTCCAACACGGCGGCGCTCAGCCGGGGACTCGTGAGTATCCCCACTCCCGCCCGGCGCCTCTCACCCTGGGCGACTCCAGAAAAGAACAAAGTCCAACCCTTCTCCAGGAGTTTGGTTCCAGAGCCAGCGCTGTGCGTGGAGGTGAGCCCAACTATATCTAGCTGGTAACGCTCCACCTCCCTCACCAGCTCCGGCTCCTTCCCCGCTAGCGAGGTGACGTTCCACGTCCCTAGAGCTAGTCTATGTCGCCGGCGATCGGCTCGCCCAGGCCCCCTGCCCGGCCCGCCGCCCGGTCTACATAGCACCCGACCCCGATGTCTGTCCCTGCGGGTGGTGGGTCCACAGGGTGGCTGCACCATGGTGTTTCTTCGGGCTGAGCCCGACCGGGCCCCATGGGCGAAAGCCCGGCCACCAGACGCTCGCCGACGAGCTCGCCTCCCGGGTCTGGCTCCGGGAGGGTGCCCCGGTTTCCCTGGTCCGGGCGAGGTAACTTCAGTCCTAGGGCTGCTTATCATCAGGGTTTTTTGAACCAGGAAGGGGCAATTTTTCAATTTATCAAAACCCAGTAAATAATAAAGAAAATTAGCTCATATGGCTTATAAAAAAATAATATATATATATTGATGATGACAGGAAAGTAGGATTTGCCTGTGTTGATCTGTCGCTTTCAATACGTCGACGTTGTGCCTTATTCATGTTGACAGCACGAGCCAATGAATGCATCCGGTTTCTTCATAGTGTGCTGAGAGGCGGTCGATGTGAAACGTCTGCGTTAAAGCAGACATTCACAGATGGCCATGAGTGGATCAGGATGGTATGTATGAGGCTTTTAAATACACGGGAGCCGCCAGAGGTATGAAATACAAAAGAAGAAATGAAACAAGAGCAGACTGAAGATATATGCTGCTATAGATAGCGTGATTTATGCTATTCACTGTAATCAGGTTTCCAGGCTCTAAAAAGGAAGGAGCATTAAGGAAAGGAGTATGAACTGATTGTGGTTAAATGCATCAGGGCACATATTTGAAGTAATACATGCCGACATCTATGAATATGGAAGAAGAAATTATTGATTTAAAAGTTGTAATTATCCCCCACACACACACACATTGGCGTGCGAGATGGAAGTCTATTACTATGCAGCACCTGGCTTCAAACGGTTCCACGTGCACGCTCCTCTTCGACACTGCCATTGTGCCATCCCTCGTCCACGGTGACGATCTATCCGAGTTCACGCCGCCGCATCTCGCGGCTGAATAAAGCGCAGCGGGGACGGTGGACGAAGCCCAAACAGTAGCCCATACATCATCAGACAATGCACCTGTACTAACCCACATAGAGCCAACTAAAAGGCTGTCCAAGCACCGTCTCTTCATGCAGGGGAACGCTGAATACAGGGGACTATCATCAATAACCTCTGGCTGGTGCACCAAGTCGCTTCGCCAATCCATATCGCACAATTAACGGAAACCCCAGCTGGGCCCTTTGAAGAGCTGCTGCCGGAGATTTGGCCAAAACTCCGTCATGACCTCTTGAAGCGGTTTGTGGAAGATGCTCTTTTCTCGGTCAGTCGTTCTCGGGTAATCTTTGGAGGACGTTTATGTCGCCTGCGTCGTCTTCCAGAGAGATAAAACCCACCACGTGCACGGTTGGTTTGCACTAGTAGTCGAGCCGGTACATCATTTTGGTCCCGAATATTTCAACAGATATTGGACGAGTTTTCTGTGAAATCCCCAGGGAACCGATTCATATAACCCAAGCTTATAAATTTCAGCAAAACTGTTTATTATCCATCGAAATATCTCCACAGTCACTTGATAGAGTGGAACTAAATTTGGTACAGGCATCAATGGCTCTTGCAGTGTTTTCCTAATGACTTCGGCCCTGACATCTGGCATCAAGCAGTCAAAGCGTTCATCTGAAAGGCTCTACGCCTCAACGACTTCTTAGCATAAGAGTGAACATGTGAGACGCTGGCCAACAAACAACCCACTCTGCAGAAAGAAACACAATCTAGTGACATATTCCAATCATCTTCTCGATGGGGGCGTGAAGATATTTCCAAACCTCGACCGTATATGCATTTAAAACACAAACCCCTTTAATAAACATCCATCAGGGTGTTTGGAGCCCTCCTCGGCGAAGCTATTCCACAGAGCCACCCGCTAACTGATTGTCTCCTGCCAGGTAGCTTAGAACACAAACGCCAACCTTGCATTATACATCATCCATAATCCCTGGCAGCACAAACCATCCCTGCCGCTCCTTCGTCTAGCGTCTCTCATTGGCTGTGACAGCTGGGCTGGATCAATTGGACAGGCCCCGACTCGGGCTGAGTGACGGAGTGTTCCAGACGGGCCATTCTGACTGTCACTTCCCTGAGAGATCACCAGCCACGCCTGCCCACGAATACTAACAGAGTCGACTTGGCGGTCCAGAGCCGGGTGGGGGCGGGTGTTCGACGTGTGCGTGTGTGTGCGCACAGGTGGCAGGTGAGGCGCACCTCAAGCATCCATCCGGTTAAAAGAGCAAAAAGGACCAGCACACATACAAATGCACAAACACACACTCCTTTGTTATCTCCCCCTCCCATTGTCCTTTGCTGGTGACAGCCCAGGCATTGCCGAACATGCAGGAAACCCATTAATAAGCCTGGGACAGCGGTGCACTTTGTTGTTTTCCACACACAAGTCAATAAGTGCAACAGGACTCAAACAGTCCACGAGTGAACAATTTAAGAATCCACGGAGCCGCCGTAGAGCCGGAGCCGACCGGAGACCCTGGCGATAGTAAAAGGTGCATCGAGGGACAATGCCAACAATCCCAGAGCATGAACTTGAGCAGAAACAGACTTTGACTGCATCTGAGCACAAAAGGCAAAGCGAGGGAGAAAAACATGCGACACAAGGATGGGCGTGTTGATGGAGAGAGAGAGAGGCAGCATAAGGAACTCTGCAGAGCTGGAAGTGATTGAACTCTGTGAGATTGAGGTGAGATTGAGGTGAGTGGCGGCCGTCCGCAAAGACACCAGGATGAACTGGACAATACAATAATGCCAGCCCACGCGCTTTCTCTCCATTTGCTGCGAGTTAAAAACCATTTGAAGAAACTGCACACTTGGTGTATTGATTTGAGTTTCAAATGTAATGAAAATCTTATAAGAAGAAAACACAGACTCCATGCTATTTGGGCTGCGTGAAACAGCAGGAATTAGCAACTTTGTAATGCTAATAGGCTTACAGAGACACCTGCAGCAAAGCCTGGGAGCCAGGCCATCCTGGTACATGGGGGAACCACTGTGTGTGTGTGAGTGTGAGTGTGTGTGTGTGTGTGTGTCACTCCACACTAAGGGACACACTCAGCCACTGCAGATGTTTTCGCTCTGCGTACGGCGGACCTCCTCCGGGCACAACATCTGCACATCCTTGATTTGACACAGAGCGCTGCTCATCTGCTCCTGTATGTGGCGTGAGCAGGCCCTCATCATGTCCGTAAAGCATGTACAGTATCTGTGTGTGTGTGTGTGTGTTTTTGTGTGTGTGTGCGTGTGTGTGCATGAACCGAAGAGACACACAGACATGCTCAGCATGTTGAGTGTGTGTCAAGTTAGCCTGCTTTTACATACAGAATGGGGGCACATTAAGTTCATGTCAGTGGCAGCTAGGAGTAGAGGCCTGTGTGTGTGTGTGTGTGTGTGTGTGTGTGTGTGTGTGTGTGTTAGCTACTGTACACCCTTAAGTGCAGCTGGGCAAAACACACAATGAACGTGACAAGCGAGGCCACACGGCTGCATGTGTGTGCATGCTCAGAGGAGGGCGGGAGGCCAGAGGTGTACCAGCACAGAGGACATGATGGCTCCCATGAGACCATGAAATAAAGAAATGATGTCATAAATATGGAGCTATATTGCCATTTTGTCATAGTTAGTGTAGTCTAATGTTTTAGCTCTATCACCCTTGGAACCCTTCTAGGAACACGCCTCTTGAACAGTGCTTGAAACGAGGTGATTTGAATTGGAAAGAATTGTGTTCATCGGCCCTGTGAGCACGACCCCCAGCTGCTGCCTCCAAACTTCACTCACTGCCAAACTTATCTGGATGTTTGCGTTGTGCTTTCCCCCAGTGCAGATGTTTCTGTCATCATCTCTATTATGCCACATGACCAAGCTGCTCACAAAGCATATTTACACTATATTACTACGCTATATGTTGCTGTTCACACGGCTGGCAGGACATGGCGCCGTAGGAGAATCACAAAGACTCAAAGTGTTTCACGAGATGTGTTGTAGGAAGAAGATGAAGGTACTGCAACGACAAATGAGGTCGACTGACGCTCAAGACTTCTGACAGCGTTTATTTTTATCCAGCCTGCTCGGTAACATCAGTGTTGCACACCCTGCTGCGTTCAACAGAGTGAAGCATAATCAATAAGAAATATTACAATTAGTTTTGTATGTGCAGAGGGAAAAGGTTAAATAGGCTGTCTGAAGAAATACAAAAGCAGTAATGTAGCTGTGTAGGAGATGCATTGTCGTTTTCTCTGGATTTCCATATAGATGACAAAGAAACCCACAATTTTCATATCATAATATTATTCCACTAGAGATTGATTGAACTCAAAACATTGTAGCCTAATCCTCACTTTGCCATCCTGATTCTTGAGCGGGAAGAGGAGAGATATAGAGTAAAAAGACCACGTCGAGATGTTGTGTGAGGACAAGCATCCTCGGTCACAGCGTGGCTTTGAGACAACAGCATCCTGGGAGCGTCGTAACTGGGAATGAATTGTTAGAACATGCTCAAATAGGGAATGCATCCAGTGAGGGGCGATTCATTGTTGTGCCGTGATTCATTCGTTCCACCGCTCAGCGCTCTAATTCCCTCGATCCCTTCATGTTTCAGAAACAGGGGTGGGGGGGTGGGGGGTGAGGATCCTCAAGCGAGGATGCGCTGCCAAGAGCCTGATCCAAATGTGATGTGTTAACATATGCGAGCACTGATCATCTATAGGACCCACGCTGCCGAGACAAAAGAGAAGAGCAATCCTCTACGAGTGGGAATTGAAGTGAGTCTGCAGAGCGCCGCTTGCTGGTGAACCCGGTCCTGATGAACCTGGTCCAGGTGAACCCAGTCCTGAGGAACCCGGTCCTGAGACGCTGTAACGCGCTGCCGACGCTCGAGCGAAGGAACGGGCCGAAGCGTGACGAAAGGGACCGCTGTCGCCATTTAAGGTCGACGGCCTCAACAGCAGCGGTTCACGTGCTATTACTGTAAAAAGGTGCTCCCTTTGACCTTTTTCCCTTTTGAAAACATACATCACGTGACATGCATGTAACATGCAGCGATTTCCATACGTTTTCCACCGTGCAGTTGATATGCAGCATGGAGAAAACAATCAACAAGGCTGCTTCGCTGCACTGTCAGTCATCTGGATGCAGCCCTGGGCGTATTGCTGTGGCTCCAGGACCCACGTGCTGATACTGGACTATAAATCATCCTAATTTGATGGTCCCTCTTGGTCGAGTCTGATGCATTGGTATGCACTTCAGAAAGCTGCATTAAACCCGACATGTGACACACACACAGTAAGCACTAGCCTAACCCCCCTGAGCCTTTTAAACAGTCCCACTGTGAGAAGCCATATGTCGCTGTGCAGAGCCGACTAATGAGCCAGGACACAGAATACGCTTTACCTACAAGGTTAATAAGTTATTGCTATATTTATTTAAAAAGTAAAGTGCACATTATTCAAAGTAAACACATTGGGGTGTTCAATTAATACAGCTGGTGGATGTATTACATGTATAAGTGTTATCACCCGCATGTGATGCAGGGGCGACTGTGGCTCAGTGGTTAGCAAGTCGGTCTTTCAATCAGAGGGTCGGTGGTTCAGATCCCAGCTCAGCCAGTCCATGTCGTTGTGTCCCTGAGCAAGACACTTAACCCTAATTGCTCACCGTTGCTGTGTCTACGGTCTAATGTATACTGTATATCATGTAAGTCGCTTTGGATAAAAGCGTCAGCTAAATGAAATGTAATGTAATGTAATGTAATGTCATATGTCATTGAGCTTTGATGGATCGTTGGACAAAGCAAGCCGTTTGCAAACGTTATCTTGCGTTGACTATTTCCATATTAATTAATTAATTAAATGATAATTAGAGAAGGTAAAAAATACATAATTTCTCCGGCGATCCATACAATCACACGTCGGATCCTTCTCCTCATGACTTACTGTGCTGGAGATAATCAGCATGTCACGTGTCTGCTCCCGATACAACTGGGAAGATCCGAACGCCCCCCCAGCTGCATCGGAAGCTCTGATTAGCACGTGGAAAATCAGAGGAGCTGATTGTAGCATCAGTGCAGGCATTGTCAATAAAAAGGTCAGTTTTTAATATTCCGTCGGAGTGGCGAATATTAAGAGCTGAACAAACTGTAAAAAGTGAACATCCGTGTGCTTAAAGCCTGGAGAAAGCAAGTCGGGACAACAATAGTCCAAAGAAATGCCGGCAGAGAGAATTCCCGTGCGATGGAAAAGTGCTCCGCATTCAGAACCATTGTTATTTCTCTCCGCGATGGGCAAATAAAGTGTTGCCCCTTAATTTGGTTCTGAATGGCGACAAAGCAACACTCCACCAAATCAAATCTCATGGCTCTACTTTCTGCGTGATTACACAATAACTCGGAGCTGACTGATTGTCTACCTCCAGAAAACGCTGCCAATGTCCCTGAATGGAGGGCTGTTGGATTGGTGCTGCCCGTCTCCATTCACGGCGGCCGCCGCCGCGGCAGGGAGCGGGTGCTAATGGTGATGAATAGTAATGGGCAAAACCTCTTAGAATGGAGCTTGTGAAACACAAGGAAGCCTGTGCTGAGTGCCACGGCTCAGGAGTACATTATTCTCCTGGTTTTGTGTGCTTTTTTTGTGTGGACCAAATGTCCTGAATCATTTGTGTTTTGATTGAAATACAAATATTTTTTTCTTCTTCGTTCTGAAAGGATTACGCTGCCGTCTTTCAGGGAGATGTGTTTTAAAGTTCCTCTTGTCCTTGCCACAGACAACCTACACGTTAATGCTAACTTCTGCCCATATGAGCTCCGAGGCTCGAAATTCCACCTTTTTATAAAGCTCATAAATCAAACAATTGTCTTCCTCCACCATCAGGCGAGTGGGAAAGGAAGATAGCAGGAATCTCTTTTCCTTTCTATCTTTGCTGCCATTTCCCTTCCCTCAATCTTTTTGTGCTTTATTACTGTCCATCCTCTTTCATCTCGCTCACGTTTTTTTTTTTTTTTTTTTTAAGAAAGAAGGACTTGTGAGGCCCCGAGAGTTATGGATTTACCAATTGCACCTAATGGCTTATTGTCCCCCAGAGGAGGATAAAGAAATTATTTAGCATATAAAGCGAAGCAAAGGGGCCTCATGCTGTTAGAAGATGCACTGTGGACTGAGAGAGTTGAGATGAGAGAGTACACCATACCACCAAGGGATGACTTGAAATGGTTTGTGCCCACGGGTTCCACAACATGTTATTTACTGTGTTACTGTCACAGTGGAAAACGGTGGAGGACTCTGCGGTGGGAACTCACCGTAACACGCAGGAATAGTACCCGACGTCGTCCAGCTCGGCGGGCCGAAACCATATGGCGTCCTCCTCCTTGCTCATCCTTGTGCCGTCGAAGCTGATGGGCTCCTCGAAGTCCCCGTGTCCTGCACTTTTGTACCACATGAGGCTAAGTCCTGCGCTCTGCGCATGGGTGTAGTTGGCCCGGATATATCCATAGAACAAAGCGCACTTAATCCGTACAGGTTCCCCCAGAAGCACCTTGTATTTCAGGTAGTCCACTGACCAATCCGTGCAGCCTTCCACTGAAACGAGAGAAAGAGGAAAGAGGCATTAAGCAGCGGGTTACTATAAAAGGCTTCTGAGGCTTTTTGAGCCAATGCACATCATCGCCAAGCCAGGCAGAGCTATTTGTAATCATGAAAAGGGTATGCGGCAACCATGACAAGACCACTTTCAGTGCTGGCATCAGTCTGTCGGTTCATATGCTTTGCCAGCGATCCTTGTATCGCTATCAATCAAGACCTGCTTTCTACCTCCACGCAGCACTGAGGCACCATGTCCTCCTTTTAGCTTTTCACAAGAACACACAAACTAAAAGGACGCTATTAGAAGCTATACACAGTGCAGCTCATGGCTGCCTGAGTGAGCAGACGTCCTCATACCCTGTAAATACGTTGAAGGGTTTCATTTCCCATGTTAAACCGAACTCTCAACAAATCTACTGCTGCATTCATTCATCCGCTCCTTCCCCGTCTGCCCCGGCACGCTATTGTATTTATATCTGACTTGTGTGTCACATCTCATACATAAATTGAGTCTACTGGCGACAAACTGTGAGCGCGCCGCCGTCCGTATCCGTTTTAAACGGCGGTGATGGCACTCATCCTGCATTTGACCCGAGAAATCAAGACGCCGCAGTAAATCTGCAGACCCTCTCAGCGAACCTCTCAAAGGATGTTTTCAGTCAGACGAATGGAAGGAAACATAAAGCAGCTCGTCTCTATTGTGCCGCTGCACATGTCAGGGCAGAGCAATGGGGTCTCCACCATGAGACAATTAATGAAGCCCACCAACTGCCAGTCAAGGAAAGTTGTACTATCTATGCACAGCAGGCAAATGGGTGGTTTTGAGCCTCCGGCTTTGAGATATAAGAGATTCATTAGAAACACGCCTATTAAATTGACAGTAAATCTTTTCCCCGTTTTGACTGGATGGATCCGTTCCCCCTGCAGGACAACTGTACGTACACTGAATTTTTCAGACTACATATTTTACAGTTTTTTCAAATTTAGTACAAAACTCTGTAAAATTACAGTATTTCTTTGCAGAACTTTGAGTGATATCACTTTAATGAAGGTGTTTGATTGTAATAATACAGGAAAAGTCTTTACAGTGTTTCACTGCAAAACCTTTAATGAAAACGTACGTTAATTTATAGTTTTCTGCCTTTATTTGAATTAAGATATTTTACCTAAATGTTAAGGTTTTTGTTTGGCAGCCACTGCTGCCAGTGATTTGTCCTTTTTTTACGTTTTTTTGTTTTGTTTTATAGTGTACAGTAGGGTCTCAAGAAGATTACTTAATGTCTTATGAATCAGATTAAAGCTACTGAGTTTGCAGAGTAGGGAGGTTTGGCCACTTTTGAAACAAACAAACTGGGCCCACACCTAATCAAAAACAAGCTGTCGGCCTGCTCTTGCCTGATCCCCCCCCCCCCCCCCCTTCCTCAGCCTGACATCCTCTTTTCCCTCGCCTCACCTCGCTGCATCGCTCTTCCTTTAAAAACAGCTGGCAAGCACAGCTGCCGAAGACTCAACAGGCTTCGCTAATTGAGCCTCTATAAATGTTTTATTTACCAAAGAAGCAACTCGGGCACCAATCAGCGCGGTGCGGTGTGTGCAGGAGTCATTGGGGGTAACCGGGGGGGGGGGGGTTGTGTGCTTCGGTAAGGGTCACGCTGGGAGCAGGCAGCGGCCACACTGGTGGGTGTTTTAGGGCCCGCAGACAAGATGGAGGGGAAGAACACAGGGCTGCAGGGGAGAGTCACAGAATTTACATCATGAGCATTTCTACATTGGCACTAGAAAAACTGTACCCAATGTACGGACGACAAGATGTGGTCGTTTTGACTAAAGACTAAACACAGACTAAACACCCCGCAGGAGTTTAGTCTGTGCATGCTTCATTTGTCCGGTATTCACAATCATATAAAGCAGATTGTGGATGCTTGATACACGACTTAAACAATACATCAATTATCAAAATAGTTGGTTATGCATTTTCTGTTTGAATAATTTCTAATCTTTTTACATTTTCCACTCCATCCATGTTCTCTTGAAGATGTTGAAAGGCTTTCTGGGAAATGTAGGATAAAAGTGCTGATAAAATGCAGCACTTTATCATAAAGCAGTCCTGGAACACCAAAGATTAGAAATAAACAGCTATTTGAGGGTGCACGTTGCCTTTAAATGTACTGCGTTTGCCGTTAGCCCTGTGTTTCGACTGTCAGGCAGATTTGACAGCTCATTTTACTGGTAACGGTGCCAAATCTGCAGCACCTTCTCTGATCCGGCATGATCCCAAACCAGCAACAAGAAGTCTCTGTCTTCATCCTCGTGCATCCTCAATAACCTCCTTTCTGATGTCCTCAAAGTAAGGGGTCCTCCCACGAGCAAGGCAATGGAGAAAGAAAAAAAACTAAATGGTGCAACCAGGAGCGAGGAGCGAATAAACCGAGGCAAAATAAAAGCAAAAGCAAATGCTTGAGGAGGCTGCACACACTCCTTTCATTGTGATTAAGTCTAACTGTTGCCATGGCAACACGGGGGTCTACCCTCGCTTATCAAGAACTCGCTAATTAGTTTGTGGCCGATAATAACTCGGAGGCTTAAGGTAAGACAACCGCAGCCGAGATGGTCTCACTTCTAATCATGTTTCCTAATTTCGGGAGTGTGAAGTGTTTTACTCACACGACCTCTGGAGGCGGCGGGGGGGGGGGCGGAAAAGGTCGCGGAAGCAGGCGGCGGCTCAAACAGAGAACAAGATTAGTTTGGCTAAAGTGTGCATCAAGTCTCTTGGGTGTACGCAGAAAACACGCATGCAGCACTCTTTGAAACAGCAGGCGTCCTCGCTGCCCACCGAGCGGCACCCCCCAAAAGCCCATTCACAAGACCTGCTGACTGAAAGCGAGGGAAGGGGAAGTGCAAAAGGGCATTATTTCCAGGTGTGAGGACGCAGTCCTGCAGCGCTCTATAATGCATGTTATGCAATGCTTTTCTTTGTAAAGGAGTATTTAACACTGAAGTCTCTGTACGTTCATGCAATGAGGGATCTGCAATACGTCCCACTAGATGACCCAGACTCTGTTCTCTGCACACCTGCCCCTGTAGGCATTCAGTGTCCACAGACAGAGGAAACAGAAAAAACAATGACAGCATGACTCAGCCATCGCTTTCCCATCAAATATAAACACTGGACATCGTCTCACTAAAGAAAACGTGTCAAAGAATGAGAAAGCATTATTTCTTGTTCCTGTCTGAGTAGCAGATCTTTGCTACTTTAGTACAATACATCACATCGTGCACACTAATGCATCTCTGCAGCTGGTGTAAATGTGGATGTTACAGCCTTTGGACTGAATAATTTAGGAGCATATGCACTGAAAGAAAGATAAAAAGATACAAATTAAATGGTTGATCATTACTGAAAACTAGGGATACTGATACCGGTATCGGTATCGGGGCCGATACTGCGTTAAAATACTCGTACTCGTATCGGTTTCAATTGCCGATACCAAGAACCGATACCACTCAACAGTATTTCACTACAACAAACTGGTCGCGCTTTGTGGAGAAAAAGATTTGTTGTCCTACCTGACTTCAACGTCTAGGGCAGGGGTCGGCAACCCGTGATCCAGAGCCGCATACGGCTCTTTCGTCGCTCTCTTGCAGCAAGGTGTGTAGAGTTATGTGCGTCGCGTTCACACAGTAAAAAATGACTGCCGTCCTGCCGGTGTGAATCAAACTGTTGCTGGTCCGCCAGAAGTAGCGCTGGCAGCGGCCTCATTCAGACGCTGTTGTGCGGCTACGGATGATATTATTGTAGCCGAGTGTCTGTTGTGTGTCTATATTTGTAATTCTAATAAAATGAAAACACGCTGCAGGGTAACTTGAACCACTTTTTTATCTCCTTCACACACGTATATCCCACAATTCCACTCCTCTTTTCCTTTCCGTTTCTCCCTCCACAATAAAAGCACCGGAAACATAACTTGGAACACAGCTTCCTATATAATTGCTCGATCCCTAATATTATCGCTTACATTATGAACCCGGACACGGGGGCGTTTTATGGTCCGACATTAGAGGGACTTCCACGAGAAGTTTAAAGCTTGGGATAGCCTTCTGTTAATTTTGTACTATAGGCTTGACATAATCTGCAGAGGATAAAATAAAATCTGCCTCCAAATTAATTGCACTTTCATGGAGACCAAATCTAAGAAGTATCGGTACTCGGTATCGGCAAGTACACAAATAAAAATACTCGTACTCGTATCGGTTTGTAAAAAGTGGTATCGTTGCATCTCTACTGAAAACATTATGCAACAGGAACAGTGGGTGTTTTCAACACTGAAAAAAGGATGCTTTTCCAAAGCACCAATAAGCATTCGATTACTCTCTGGGTTTTGAATTTCACTGAGAAGTTAAAGTAAACAATAAAAGGCATCAAAAACCCTAAATTAATTTCCCTTTACGGGTGAACTCCGGCCCGTATTTATCTCTCACGCCCGCCGCGAGGAGCTTGCCAGCGCCCGCTATCCGTTATCTCCCACCTATCCTCAAATTGCCTGTTCCTTATTTTGACGGCGGGTTATCGTTCATTTCGGTAAGTGAGGGCGGGGACGCGGCTTAATCTGTTGGCAGGAAACAAACATGGTACAAAGCCTAATTGAACTCGATTAACATTTCCCAGCTCACCAGATTTCCATTCTGCTGGATCACAAGCGGAGGGGGAATTGGCCAATCTGCTTTGTGAGAACAACAACGCCGCGTCTTGGGCCATCGGGCACGCCCGTAAGCAAACAGTCAGCCGCCGCCCCCCCGAACGGCGTCCTGGAGGTCCAAACGAGTCTGTTTGTCAGCTGGAGAAAAGATGGTAGCTGGTGGCTGTCAGCTGTTTTGCCAAATGATCGCAGAACAAATGTTTGCACGTCGCCCCGCATGGAAATCGGGATTTAATAGAGACGCATTCGCCGACACCTCATCGAAATGGGGTCTTCGCCATATCCCGGTTTTACCACGCCATTAAACAAAGACGGAGCCATTCGTCAGGCCTGCCTAGGTTTTATGTTTGTCATGTTTGTCTCATTTGTCCAACTGTGTGACGAGGGCCTCAATTATATAAAAAAAAGGCTTTCATCCTCATGAAATAAGCCAAAACCAAACCACAGATGTGATTTATATGAAGGGAAAAAAAACGATGCCAAAAGGTAATTGGCTGCATAGATGCATTTCCTTCTTTTTTTCATATTAAAATGTATTCGCAAATAATATCACCCAAGGTTTAAACTGAAATATAGGGCAAATTATACATTACAATCAAGGTTAAGTCGAAGAAAAATGACAGGTCTTTTGATTCTTAAAGCTAATTACACTTTCAAAATATCCATATTTACCATTTACAATTATTCAATGCGCAGCGTTTTATAGAACCTAGTTTCCTAAGCGTCTTCATACTGAATATACAGAGACCCGGATTGTAAAATGCATTCATGAAAAATAATCCCGCGTGCAGCCGACTGCTGAAAAGATGCGACCGAGATGCTAGTAAACATGCATCCAAAAAAAAAAAAAAAAAAACTATGATGCATGTCCAGTTTAAAGGGCACCACAGTAAAGCTACACAAACGTGTTCCCGCTCCACTTTACTGTCACTTGAGAAGGAGCGCGGCTCCCTCTGGAGAGGTGATCAGCTCATAAATTGGGTTACAGGTCTGCTGAGGGGTAATGGTATGCAGATTGAGTCAGGTCACCACGGAGACTCCACAAAGTGTCGGCTGCCTCATAAGCACTCAAGGAGATGGTCCGCGACCATTTTTCTCTATAAAGGCCCCGGTGTAATTCAATCAGAACGGCACGCATACATTATGCCCAGGCTGATTGGGTAAACACACAGGCGTGTGTGTACACACACACACCTTCCAGGAGGTGATTCGGCGTCAACCTTGCCTCGCCCTCATGGAGTCTAGTGTCTTCGCTGGCCGGGCTCCAGGGTCCCTAAGGAAACTTAGCAACTTCACAGACACTTTTTCTGCCACGGGAGGGGAGGCCGAGAGGAAGATGCATCGAGGAATCTTGACCTGCCATTTTCCACCTTTGCGAGAACGCTGTCGCAGCAGAGTGGGTCTCAATTAAGAGGAAAGCGGCTCTGATGTGTGGGAACGGTAACCTCTCGGCTGCCGGCGTACGGGAGGAGATTACCTGCGTGATTGAAGGACCTCCAGCAGGTTGAAAAAGAGAATGAGTCATCAGCCAACAAAGCAATCAGCTACAGCCTCTGCATGGGAGAGTATGTGAACACACACACACACACACACACCAAGACCTCTGGAACAATAAGCCAACTCTGGCCTTGTGCCCGAAAACAAAATAATCCATTTCCAAAACTGTGGGAGGGTAATTAAGGCTGTATGCTGTTGGTGTAATGGCACCGCAGCTATACAGAACTGAAAATGCTGAAATGACCAGTTATGTTCCACATGTTGACATACAGGAGAACATATTGACACAGGCGTCTATAAATATACAGAGCGGGACATGCAGAGAAGGGGGAATGTTCAAGGAGCGGCCGGCATGCTGTGAAACGAGCCAATCGGAGGCAGAGTGGGGCGGGACTAACGCCGCCATAGCTCTGACCAGAATTACAAATTGTGCCCAATGAGCCCTCTAATGCTAACTAAGTAGCTAACCTAAAGAAGATGGATGGCCGTTCCTCCCCATTTCCGGTCTTTATGCTAAGCTAGGCTAACTGCAAAGTCTCCGTCGGTCACAGCACAGGTCGTGTTTTAGGAGCTCGGACCATCAGTTTTGATCTTTGGACGTCGGTGGAGAGATTGATGTCCTTGCGGGAGGAGGAGTGGGGGCAGTGACATTTACTACACCTCCCATCCTCCTCCGAGTTCCTCGCAAGCAGATAAAACAGATCTCTCTCGCGTCCCGTCTCGCCTGCACTTTACTCTCATGACACTTCATCTTCATTTGCCTCTCTGCCCGACTCCCTGTCTTCCTCGACAGCCACCGGGCTGTCATTTATATGCAAATATTCATGTGATTGGGGACAGAAAAAAAGAAGAAGAAAATAAAACAACTAATAAACTACTTTTTCTTCTATCGCAAAATAAACATTGCCGGCAATCTTTGCCGGCTTCTCCCTTCCGTATCAGATTCGGCTCCCGTGATTGGACACGGCCTCGGGAGAGAGCGGGGCCCGCTGTCTCCAATCACGGGTTAAATGCTGACGGGGACTGGGAGCACAGAAGGGGAGCTGATGGGAAAGGGACGAGGATGGACCCTTGCAGGGAAGGAAATAAGGAAAGAGGCACAGGAGAAAATAAACACACACACACACACACACACACACACACACACACACACACACACACACACGAGCAAGACGGAAGCTGTTCCTTACGGTCACAGTTTATGAAAGCAGAACATGTCAACAGATACCCATCATCCATTTTTATCAATTTGCTAGTCAATTGATTTTAGCATACCGGGGGGGGGAAATTCTGATGTCCTCAAACCGGTGCACATATCTTTAAAATGTTTTTTCTGCATTGCATGCCAGTTTAGGCCATTATTATATATATATTTATTTACTGAAGGGGGCTTTTTGGACATTTGCAGCTACTGGATTTAGCTTGAATTCCCAAAACAGGGAGTGCAACAGCTGAGGACGTCGTTCTACTTCCCAGGAAGAACTATTTAAAGGGAAGGATCTTCTAGACAAAAGGGGAACTGAACAAGCTTCCATCTCGCCATGTGAATCAATGATGACTTCTTCTGACTTTTATTTTAAAAAGGGGGGGTCGATCATGTCTCCCCACGCGGCGGCATTTTGGATTTTCCTCCCGAGCGATCAAACTATGAAACTTGACTCGTATCCATATGTTTACTCTCAGCACCGTGCCTATTTCAGGGGAACATTTGACAAGGGAGCAGATGTAAAAGTGATCCTGTTATGACTGGGGTGTCTACTCCAGAGAGAGAGAAAGAGAGAGAGAGAGATAGCTCTATGTAATCAGGGAAGAGGAAAATAAAGCATCTTCCTGTTCCCCCACAGCGCCAGTAATCCTCTCATCTAACAAACAGCCTCGGGAGGCATCGGGACACACGGCATAAACAATACTGACTCCTGAAGAAAAAAGAAAATACCCGAAGTGCTGCATTGCAGACATGACTGCGCACATAGGACAAGAGTAATAAGACGTTTTCCACACACACACACACACACACACACACTCTCTCTCGCCCGCCCACACAGGTACAAAACACACAGCGAGAACAGGCCGCGCTGCCTCCGCCGGCAGCCCTGTCAGCCTGTTATTCTGCGCCGTATCATGGCGGTGTGGGTTGCGCTAAGCCGGTGACTCAGACCCTCGCCGCTCCACTACAGACACCGACACACCATTTTGGGGGGCGTCGTGCTCCGGTGCCCCCGCGAAAATGAGCGTCGGCGAAAAATAGAGCCCGCCCAGATGGATGGATGGATGGAGAGAGAGAGAGAGAGAGAGAGAGAGAGAGAGAGAGAGAGAGAGAGAGGCTTGTCACATCGGCCTCTGCGCCAGCCGTCTGTGAAATGGGAAGATGGCTGGAATATGTAACAAAGCAAAGCAGCAGGCGGCGTCCTGATGGGCGCCGGTGTCAGCTCTCATACGTCAACTCTGACCTTATTTCCCCCCCCCACAGTGTTAAGTACCAGAGCATCATCACTTCCTCTTTATGCTCTGCTTGTGTACCCGTCTCTCTCTCTCTCCTCTCTGTCTGTCTGCCTTTCAACCTTCGCCTATCTCCGAGCGCTTTGCTTCTGGTGCGGGAGAGTGGGAGGGCGAGGACGAGAGGAGGTTCAGGGCGAGAGGAGGAAGACGGCGGGGGTAAGGGTGCTGGTGACGCTGCAAAGAAATATCAAATAATAAAATCCCTTCGGCGTTGGCGAGCGCCAGAAATTCAGCAGAAGTGGAGAGACCGGGCACCTTGATAGATCCTCAAGGTCAAGTGTGTGACTACATATTGCAGGAATGTTGAGAGGAATTCAGGTAGGCAGGGGAGATGCAGAAGGAAACACTTTCTGTCAGCTACACACACACACACACACACACACACACACACACACACACACACACACACACACACACACACACACACACACACACACACACACACACACACACACACACACACACACACACACACACACACACACACACACACAGCCAGGGATCCAGGGAAAGCTAGTGGCCTGGAACAAGAGTAGAGCCAGAGCGTCCCATTAGAGGACATTACTGTCAAACACTGGAACGAAAGCTACCTGCTGTACACTGATTACCAACCTACCTCGCGCTACAATTCAATTACAAACTAGATAATATGATGCACTGCACTCATTCCCTGTGACAGTACTCAGCCGGTGACACGGGGAAGCGAGGACAGCTGGCCTCAGGAATGCCGATGCCGGTTTATTTCTATATGTTTCCGCACCAGAGGCTGGTATTTCGGGGGCTTTGAGGACGGGATTGGCGAGTGACGCCCCGGTCGTCACACGGGAACGAACGCAGCATTAAAATTAATCTATCGCTCGCTTGTTATTCCCGTACAAAGTTGGACCAGGGTCAGGTTCTACATTATTCATCAGATCAGAGCGTCATAAAACGAATCAAAGCTGCAATCATAAAAATAAATAGCAGGGGTCGAGTCGACTCCTCACTGACGCCGTTGCAGCATTTTGACTGCAGATTATCTAGATTGTTGGGTGACCAAATGTTTCCTCAATATAAACACAAGCTGAGCTTTTGGAGATCATTTCAACTCAGGTCATTTACTGAAATGAACGTGTTGTTATTCTCCCAACCAAATGGGAGAGGGATCTCCTTCTGGAGAGGAAAGCGTTAACTTCCGTCTCGAAGGAAAGAAAATCAGCTGCTGGCACATCTTGTGTAGAGGAGCATCACTGTCTACTCCCTCCTCAGGCCAAGCTGGGAGTTATCAATGACAAAGGCAGCGGAGAGACGGGAAGCTGCTTCCACATCGGGGGAGGGGAAAAGAAATGCAGAACACTAATTGATGGCGAATGCGGGCCGTTGGAAGACAGGCACAAGTCAATCATTTACGATTTCCTCCGCAGACTGAAGATGACTAACGGTCTCAAAAGGAGCCATTTTAAAAACGGTTTTACCTCCTCGAGAGGAGGTTCTCCCGACGTTACAACCCAAATTACCCGCAAATCACACATTCGCTGCTTCAAACTGTAAATCCACAGAGGCAAGTGAGTCATTTATTGCACCAGTCAAGTCGCAAGCCTTCATAAAACGAATGACTAAAAGCTGGCCTGAGAGCGAACCGTTCCAAAAAGCTCTCCAAAAAGAAGAAAAAAACTCAAGTGCAAATACACGAGTGAAATATAATGTGAATTTAATAGGAATAGTGGCTTTCCTTTGTCAAATAAACCCAAATAATGCCAATTCTAAATGAATAATATTAAGACACTGCAAATAGGGAGTACTTGCATTTAGGTCAGAAACACTTTCAACTCTGAAACTAATTAAATAAGAGATGAACATGAGCCCAATCTGGTCATTTTGAGATGCTTCTGCGTTATATAACCGTGCAGGCAAACTTTAAGCCACAAACACAGTTATATGTTCCACTCAGTCCACACATAAATAATAAAAACAACTCCCTCCACACACAGACTAATTCCCTTATCTTTCAGCCAACTAGCTGATAACAAGCAGTTCCTGTTCCTGATTCAAAGTGAGCCGTCCTATTCTGCTCCAATTAGAAGATCCCGTTAGCATGTGCTGCGCCACACCTCCTCCCTCCCAAATGCTCTCGTGGAGGCGCTGAAGGTGAGCGGTTGTGGGTGCAGAAGGTGCGTAGCATTTAAAAAAGAAAAATGTATGCATGCACGGTGTCAGCAAATTGGAGCCTGAATGCAAATTGAATTTACAATAAATCCACCTGGATCTGCCATGGAGGAAGAAAAAGAGAAAAAGCAAAGAGGTGGCAGAGAAGGGCGGAAAAAAGCCAAGAAAATGAAAATCCTGGCACTAGGAGCACACATTTGCATATACATAATTAATTAATCCGGGGTTCACTGCTTTAGATGGATGACCAGGGAGCAGCACGGGAAGTAGAACTTTAATAAAAAAGGTTAAAGGAAAAGGTGGCTGCAGTTTTCAGAATGTTCGGCGAGATGTCAACGTCAGCGGCGGCACGCGTCCGGCCCGGGATGCGACCGGAATAAACGAGGGGATGAATGCCAATTAGCGGCACTCACTCAGTTCGCTGGAAAAAGCAAAACTCCCCAAAAAAAAAAAAGATGTGAAAGCCCTCCAGTGAAAGGCTCGGTGGGCTTGTTAGCGAGAATCGCAGGTTGGGGCCAGGTAACAATGGAGTAACCAACATAAACAAACTATCCGCCGAGGTGGCTGAGTACACTAAATTAATGCAATTGTTCCTCAGCTGTTCAGACCGGCGCTCTCATTTGGTAAGTGCTCCCACTGCAGCCGTTGAATGTGGGCATGAAGAGAAGTGAAGCTTTTTGAAGTTGTCACCGGCTTCCAAAAAACAACAACACTAGAGGAAATTATTTTTACATATTTCCTTTCAAATGCGCTGGTTTAAATTGTGTTTATAGCTGCAGTTAAAGGTTCGGGAGTTGGCGAGGACTGTGAGTATTTAACTACTCCAAGATTCATTTAAAATTCATTAATGCAGTTTGCTTCAGAAGTGAGCGTCAAAGCCGGAGATGCAGCTGCTAATATTAATACGGCTTCAACATTAGAAGCACTTTGAGCGCATGCAGAGGGACATAAAGTCGAGATTTCTAACATGACGGGAGCTCCGTAGTATGAAGGGTCACAAAATCACATCATTATCAAATATCCTATGATCTAAACATCACTTTTGTCACTAGACATGAAATAACAGCTCTTGCAGACTGTTGCAGATGCTGGAAGAAAGAGCTCCCTTTCAGGAGTAAAATCATTTGAACGACGGCAGAAAAACACAGTAAGTACCACAGGAAATACATTATATAATACATAAATACAGACAAAATGGAAACATGAAATGTGGAATTATTGCCCATACTTTGCAGTCTGTGACTGTCTGAAAAGTAACATTGTTGCATAGCTCAATCAAGGAGATTTACTTTTCTTTTTTATTATTAGTCTTTGATTAATTCGCTGCAGTTATTCCAATTTCCTGAGCGTCTTTACGGGCCTTGAATCCGGGAAGGCTGACCAACAATGGCATGGCCGCTGCGTTGGTATTGAGAGCCGGATACCAGATGGAGACATCGACATCTGCTCACCTTGCTGCGTGCACGACATTTAAAAGTTCAGCTACTTGGACCTGCAGAACCTCTCCACCCCCACCGAGGCTTCTCCAGCAGATAGCGCTGGAAAGGGCTGGAGGCCGGAGTAAAACAACTCCAGCTACAGTACATCTGTGCGGTAGCTGCACTGGATACAAAGCACTGCCTCTGATATTGATCAAATGCTAAGACCGCTGCTCCAGCATATCAATCAAACCAAACCAGCTCCGCGGTGAGGCCTTCAACAGTAAAGCACGCCTACCTGGATCAGGACTGCAACACATATTAGTCCTCTTTGATATCACTGATGATTTGAATCTGCTTCTGCCTCCACCAGTAATCAAGAAAAGGCAGTGCCCTTGGTTGGACTTCAGACACATGACTTTAGGCTTTAGGCTTTAGGAGCTGTGATAACACCAGAATTCCTCGGCTGAGATGACGAAGACGCCATAAAGAAACTACAGTTCTCTCCTGCCATTAAAAAGGTGACAGCGGTATGTGATGAAGAAAGCCATTGTTAAGAGTGTTGTATTTAAAACGGATCCGTGCTGCATTTGGAGACGCTCGCTCAGCATAAAATACACTGACAAACAGAATTGATTCCCCAATTCAAGGAGGAAAATTGTAGGATTACTTCAGATGTCAGTCGTTCCTTTTCTTTTCTTCTTTTTCTGTCAATCTACTTGATTTTACAAGTCAGCATAAATTAAATGTGGCGTTGTCACCCCCATTTTTCTGTCTGCAGGGAAAAGTTTTAATGAAATGCAGCGTCAGTATTTTAAGGAGGACACTGTCTTCGGCTGTCTTCCTCTTTTTTCTTTTTTTTTTACTCCATTATGCCAGAAACCGGTCGCATTTGTCAGAAAGCAGCCAGCGCTTCCTTCCAGTGTATGAGGAGCAGTGAGGAGAAAAAGACTTCAACTTAAGTAAACAATTATTACTTCCAGTTTTAGTCCCTGCTTCCTGTCCTTGAGCCAGACACAGAGCATATGTTTAGTAGCTAGCCCTGACCTCTGACCTCTAATTGAAGGGTTTCCTTGTGGCAAGGAGGAAAAATAAATATCAAACTTTGATGTTTGACAAAATAGTTATTCCTCCTCTCCCCCATCCGTCTCCCACGGTCTCTGTCATCTCGCTAGGCTGCACATTATCTAATAAAGCAGCAATGCCATGAAAAATAAACTTAAAACCCCTTCCGCCTGCCAAATTCTGACACCGGCCCGATTGAGACGGCACCATAAATTCTGAGGTCGGTGGATTATTTTACGGGCAGCACGGGGAGAGCGATGGCTGCCAGGAACGTATGAAAAAGGGGGGAGGAGGCACGAAGGGAAAGGAGAGGAAAGAAGCAAAGGCAACGGACGGAGAGGGAGAGAGACGGAGAGGGAGGGAGACGGAAACAGACTCAAAGAGCCCGTCTCCGAACTGCGTGAATATTAATGCGGCACTGCGGAAATCCATCCCGCGGAGCAGCAGCCAAGGTCACCAGAGATTACCGGGACCGCGACGACACGGGCCGGCCAGCGATCACCGAGGGGCGCCCTCCCATCAGCCACCAGGTTGGAGCCGGTGATCGCTAACAGACTACCGCGTCGCCTCCTCCCCTCAGTGATCCGTGACAGTGGGAGGCAGGCTGAATTCATGAATTTTGATTTGGGGGGGGGCAAATAATACCAGGGGTTGTGATGATGTAACAAGAGTTTCTTGCCTCGTCTTCACAGACCCTCCCGCTGCAGAAAAAGAAGGCGGGACGAGGGCACAGGGGGGAGGCGGTTGAGGGGGTTTATTGTCAATTGATTACTTCAGCCACCAATCGCAGATAAGCCTCCGGCCACCCTCAATCACCCGCCATTAAACGAGCGGTGTCATTAACGAGCTATTTTAGGCCAACGCGTTCCATTAGCGTTTGCCATGCCCGCTCATCTGAGCGAGCGGGTCATGGTAATATACACACACACACACACACACACACACACACACACACACACACACACACACACACACACACACACACACACAGGTCATGAAGCATTGAGGGGACCGGCGGGAGGCTCGGGGACTGAAGGCTCATAGGTGGACGTGGAAGCCACCTTTCATTTCCCACGAATCTTATATCTACACACAAGTGACTGTAGCGTTACCCCCCCCCCCCCTCCATTGTGTTTAGACATCCTGAGCACACGACTCCCTTTCGATTAACAACAAGTTTCCTGCAGAGTCTGAATATACAGCCCCTTGCTGAGCGACTATACTACACAATCAATTCTGCACTTTGACGATCTTCTAATTTCCAATATTTAGGAAACCAGCAACAATAATAGAGCCTGTGATAAATAGCACCATTTGTCAAAGTAAAAAAAAAGTATATTTTATATGTTGTTTATTGTATGCAGGGAACTAGTTACCCTGGCCTACACAATTTACTGCTATCTGGTTAGATTTTTTTTGTTTTTATACAGGTGATGTACTTTTTTTTAAGGTAGTATTTCTATTATTAATTTAAATCACAATGCTAAGTTTAACCCAGTGGTCATAGTGGTCATAGTTTGATAACAGTTTTATTCAATTTAAATGTAGTAACTTTTCATTTTCTTTTCCACAAGTAAGTTTCCCACCAGGGTATGATAACTGTAATGAGGTCCTGTGGTGCATTTCCATTTAATTTCTTATCCTATGAACCTTGTAAACAGCAACTCAGATCAACACATTGACAAGTCGAGCCGACGGTAATGACTTCTCCTGTTTTTTCATCTTCTTCTTTTCTTCTTTGTAAAACTGGAATTAATCTGTCTCACAGAATGTTGGAGGAGATAATTAACCGGCGCTTTCATCTTCATTTTAACTGGCATGTTCATTAACGTATTTTCCGTATCCGGTAAGAAAAAAGGGGACCTAATGTTTCTGTTAATGAAAATAAACAAATAAATTACTCGGACCAGAGGCAATCAAGTGGAGGCAGGGTTTTTGTTTTTTTGGGCTAGGTGACAGGTATCAAGGCTCGCGGAGCCAGCTTCATTAACCGGAATAGGGCAATCATGTAAGGATCATGCGGGCGGCACGGACATAATGATCACGATAATGTCAGCTGGCAAATAATAAAATAAGCAGGTCCCTAAGGCGAGGCGATCACCATTTTATCAAATCCCGTCTTCATTACTTTCTATACAGTTTGACACGGCATGATAATCATGAGAAAGGTCTGCTTTGTACGACACTATTTCCAGTGGCTGGCGCTCTGATAGTGGGCAGAAAGCATTTCAGGAAAACAGAATAACCGCCTTTTTCACATTCAATATTTCTGAGAGAATATTTACAACCCAAGAGGGGATAGACGGGTCTCCTGGGCACTGAAATATTCCAACGGACTCTTTGCCATCATACCTCGTCAGATGACTTATCTACCCTCAGTGCTGGCCCAAAACTCAATATTGGGTAATAGAGCCCAGCTGTCAAAGATGCTTAATCTTTCTGTCAAGAAGGTGGATATATTCTAAGAGAGGAGAACATATTTCCCCTATCTATTTCCCGAATAGCTTCTATATCTCTGCTCAGGCCATCAGAGTGGTACCTGAAATATCATATTCAAATAATAAGGACAGTTAGATAGACAGGTAGATAGATAGTAAAGCAGAAAACAGTAGAAACAGAGGGGAAGTCTCCATATATGGTCATTTTCCTCACTGCCGCCTTCCTGTTTGAGCCACAAACAGTCTGTGGATGAGGTGATGGCTGCCTACAAAGGGAAGAGACCCGGCAACCTGAGGCATCAAAACCAAGCCACACAAGTGGGGTTTTTAGTTGTTTGCCAGGGCCTCTGAGGATGGCTCCATCCATCCATCCATTGATGTGACACAGGAGGCTACCGTTCCTACTGAAGATATCAGAGTAAACTACGGTGGCCCATGGTGCTCATCACAATGAAGCAGAATGGGAGACATCTTCCATGGCACAGAGGATAGACTGCGTCAGGCTTTGGATACCAGGCAACAACACCAGCACAGAGCCGTTAGCATGTATTCCTGAGAGTGCTTCCTGCTTCCAAACTAAAGCACAAAGAAGAGCCAAACTTTCTTTGTTTGGTTATATACTGTAAGTATACATATATATACGCAACATTTCACACTGTATTCCTGTTGCGTATAGATTCAGCGTTACATCAAATATCGCATATTACTATTACTATATATATTTTGCTCAACCTGCAAAAGGATCAAAACAGAAAAGTTAGCGTGCACCGCTCGGCAGGTTTCCTTTCACCCTTTGAAAAAAGCTTTTCCATACAGCGGCATACATGGCTTATCGCCGCCTCGTCCCTCTCTTCCTCCCTCCTCCTCCTCCTCCTCCTCCTCCTCCTCCTCCTCCTCCTCCTCCTCCTCCTCCTCCTCCTCCCCTTTGACGCCCCTCGCCTCCCTATACCTTTCTCTCCTCTCCTCTCCTCTCGATGCTCGCAGTATTTGTATATCAGTCGCCGAGGAGCTGTTTTCTCAAGTGGCAGTGGTTGTCGCCCTCGAGTATTCTTGTCTGGCATCACAACACAACTCGGAGATCAGAGAGCCGAGCACTATGCCTCTTAATGGGAAGATCTCCCCCACAGGCTCCTCTACCGCATGCATTCACTCCTGCTTTCATTTAATCCTCTCCTCGCCTGCTCCTCTTATATTTCCCTCCTCTCCTCTTTTCTCCAACTTGCTTTTCCTCTTCCTGCACCCCCCCCCCCCCCCTTCTGCAATCCTCTCGCTGTCTTTCCCTCTTCTCCTCCAGCCCTCTCCATCTCTCTGAAACCTCTCTTATCCTCTCCACCTCCCCGCCACCTCTTTCTCTTTTCTGCTCTCTTCCTCTCGTGTGCTTGTTTTGAACACACCAGAACCAGGACACGGGTCTCTGGGGGTGCCGGAGCTTCTTATATAACATTATAAAAA